>JAFIRS010002385.1:0-221499 GCA_018342105.1 Gonioctena quinquepunctata
ATAGAACGATGTTCACAGTTCAGAGGACAGATGAAGAATGAAGCTGACGGTGGGGAACGGTCACCCACATCAATTTCCTACTGCGCAATTCGAAAACTGTCAACTCGACAAAATTCTCAGAACTGGATGATGCAATCATTTGGCCGATCCTACACCGCTTCCATGTCGCCGACAGTGCCTTAGTCCGCTTAGATACAAATACGAATAGTAATCATATGAATGAAGTTATCCCACGGTTCGAGCGTGCAGCTGCATACTCTCTTATCTTGTTAATGTAAACAAACTCTTTCACAAAGGATGCCGCCGATATCTTATCTCAGTTAATGTAAACAAAGGATGCCGCCGATATCCGGTCGCTTAAATAAGCAACTGATAAGAAGTGCTGACGTAGATAATATTCCTGCAAAGACTTGTCGGTTGAGTCATAGCCGCATCATCGCTGGCTCCTCCCACTTTCCAAAATGGCCGCCGCCATTCACTGATCACGTGACACTTCCTCCCAACCAATGCCGTTGACGGATATTGGTTGACACCCCCATTTCAATATGGCTGCTCGGCTATTGGATAACGGCCGGCGGCTATCACCACGCCCACGACCTATCACAGCTCTCCCCACCTCCCACTCTCAATCACACACTCCCATACACAACATGGCTCCACCATTCCGACCAATCACAGGCCACTCATCCCCCATACAACCACCCCCACCCCTCTCACCGCCATCTTTTTCACAAACCCCTCCCACAACGAACCGCCCATGACCGCCACCATCATCCCTACCCCCACCCGAAAACCACCCCCTCAACCGCTCGCCAAAACCCACCCCAAAATAGGGGTTGCGCTCGTAGTGGCATAGCCCTTCTACTCATTCAATTGTAGTAATCTTCACAAGAATGATGATTAACAGGAAACAATGGAAACATTTTGAGAAAAGGCTACTTATAAATGCTTAAATAAGTCACCATCATGTTCCACATAAGCTGCTAGTCTTGTATAGTCTTGTAGTAAATGAGCCCCGAACTCTAGCATACTTATATATATATATAACTAGTCAGCAACGACTATCTTTCACTATATATATATATACAGGGCGTTCCAACGAAAACTTGACCCTCAAGTCAAAAATGTCAAAGAATACGTCAATTTGGGTTTCTAAGGGAGTTTTGATATGAAATTCATACCCGAAACTCCAACCCCCCCATATTTTTTTCAATGGTATGGAGGGTCGAGTGATATATCATTTGAAAGGTCTCTAGCCCCTCTATTACCTCTGTAAGTTTTTTCAAAATTGGTTCATTCCATATCGAAAAATTCGATGTTGAACGTTTTAATTAAGAAAAAACTAAAAATTTGCTGTCGTTTCTTTTATTAAGAAAATCAACAATAAACAATATCAATGGGAACACAATTAACGGATAAATAGCTCGAAATGACCTCCACCTAGTTCCATACAATAATACAGTCGACTTTCGAAACCGTTCCTTACATTATTCAAGATGTCTGTGGTCGGTATTCCCGAACAATTCTCTGTCGCAGCTCTTCTAGATTTGTAGGCTTAGTAGCGTAAACTCTCGACTTCAGCTGTCCCCACAGAAAGAAATCCAACGCTGTGAGATCAAGTGATCTAGCTGGTCACTCCACTGGACCCCTTCTACCGATCCAACGCATTGGAAAACGTTCGTCCAAAAACCGTCTCACACGAACATCATAATTTGGGGGTGCACCGTCCTGCTGGAACGTTATTTCGTTTTCTAGTAAATTGTCAACATTTTTAAAAAATTGCGTAATCATAGGATCTACACATTCTTTGTGATAGATTTGAGTATGTGTCTCCATTGAGATTACCTTCAATGGAGAATAGTCCAACGGAATAATTACCAAGAATTCCGGCCCAAACATTCAATTTTTGTGGAGTTTGTGAATGTGTTTTCATCACTAAATGAGGATTCACATCGCTCCAATAACGACAAGTATGTCTATTTATTTCACCAGTCAACATGAAAGTACACTCGTCTGAAAAACATGTATTGTATAGTAGGTCTGGGTTATTGGTCAATTTCTCGCTGAACTCCTCACAAAACTGAAGTCGACGATCAAGATCACCTTCGTTTAATTCGTGAACTAGCCTCATAAGGATGGAAAGGATGGAATTTGTGGGCTTTCAAATCCGAAAAACACTAGTAGCTGATATACCAGACGCTCTAGCTACTTGTCCGATAGATTGTCGATTATCCATGTGTATATGTCCTAAAACTGCAACTGCTTCATTTCTGACAGGACGGGATACTTCATGTTTTCTGTTGCGAATAGAACCTGAAGTTCTAAATTTATTCATGAACTGTTTATTGATGGCTCACATTGTGGTCTGGATGATTCGTGTTATAAATTCTTGCAGCAGCTTTAGCACATTCATTATTTCGATAGTAGGTTGCAACAATTTATATTCTTTCTTCAGTAGAAAAAACCATGTTGGAACACAGTAAACAAAGGTGAATAAATAATAATTCGTGACGAGGTGACAGTGGCCAACTATCTAGTTTTTGTTCTGCGATAAGTAGCTCCAACAAAAACTGCCATTGCAGGAAAAACTAACAGTGTCGTCGTGTCTCCAATTCGAAACGTTAACAGGGTGGCCACTTATTAAGTGTTTTCAAAGTCGTTTTCAGTTTTTCCAAGTTTAAAAAAAAATCCATATTTTCCGATTTTCCTAGATTACAAGAGCTGCGACAGAGACTTGTTTGGGAATGCCGATTGCTGACCCCTGAATAATGTAAGCAAAGGTTTCGAAAGTCGACTGTATTATTGTATGGAACTTGGTGGAGGTCATTTCGGGAAATTTATTCGTTAATTGTGTTCCCATTGATATTGTTTGTTGTTGATTTCCTCAATAAAAGAAACAACAGCGAATTTTCAGGTTTTTTCTTAAAGAAAACGTTCAATATCGAATTTCTCGATAACGAATGAACCAATTTTGAAAAAAAAAATTATAGAGGCAATAGAGGAACTAGAGACCTTTCAAATGATGTATCACTAGACCCCCCCTGCCATTGAAAAAAATATGGGGGTAGCAAGGGGGTGAAGTTTCGGGTATGAATTTCATATCAAAATTGGACCCCCACACAAATTGACGTGTTCTTTGGAATTTTACATGAGGGGTCAAGTTTTCGTTGGAACGCCCTGTATATATATATATATATATATATATATATATATATATATATATATATATATCGTGCGTTCATAAAGTGTGGAAACGCTCGATTATCTCACGAGTTAATTATTTTCGCACGTAAAGCTCGGAGAGGTCAATTTTAATTTTAGTTTTCTACTTAAAAAAAAAAAATACCCCCACTACCTTACAAGATATGACGCCATAAATATTTTTTTAAATGGAAAGGATATATTTTTATATTAAAAATTAAAAGCACATATTTTTGTGAGTTCAACCATACCACATACGTCATATGTAACATTTTAAGTTACATTATAAAGAAAACAGGTGCTCATATTTCTTATTTATTTCATTATTTATTTTGCAACGAAAATATTGAAAGTAGTCAGTACATAGTTAAAATAGACAAATAACATATCCACAACAAATGCTCGAATCGAGCTCGTTGGGTTGGGGATATCGTCAACTAATATCTGATGAATTCTTGGGTTACGTTTGACCACATCGACAATTGACAATTCGTTGAATTTCAGTTCGAATTCTCTCTTTAAGGTCTTTCAAATTTGTAGGTCGGTTTATGTATACTTCACTTTTCAAGTAACCCCAGACAAAAAATTCATAGGAGTTAAATCTGGGGACCTAGCAGGCCATTCAATGTGACCGCAACATCTAATCCAGCGATTGGAAAAGGTTTCATTCACAAAATCTCTAACCACTAGAGCATAATATGGACCAAATAGTAGAATATATTTGACCAGGATGATTAATGTCTGGAAATGTTGCAGTTTAATATGGAACAACATGAGTAGTGTTACATATGATGTATGTAGTATGGTTGAACTCAGAAAAATATGGGCTTTTAATTTTTGATATAAAAATTTACCCTTTCCGTTGAAAAACAATGTCGATGACGCCATATCTTGTAAGATTGAGGGGATAAAAATTGTTAAAAAAAGAAGAAAACTAAAATTAAAAATCGACCTGTCCGAGCTTTATTTCCGAAAATGATTAACTCGTGAGATAATCGAGCGTTTCCACACTCCATGAATGCACTGTATATAAAATAACCTCCAAAAATAGATAACAAACAAGATCTAGAAATTCATACAGATGTGAAGTGAAAAATTGTTCACCCACAAAAGATCGCCATTTTTTCGCAATATATATATCAAATTTATTATTTGTTCGTAATATTTATTTTCTATAATTCAACAAGTATTTTCCCCATTATTGGATGTATGTGTTTATTTAATTAATATTTATATTCTCACTACAAGTTCCACTTTGTGAGGTGAGTTTTATAGTTCATTCAAAACCAAAATGCAATGTTTGTTGTAATTGAATTGATCTAATCTAATTAATTATAATTATGTACAAAATTTTAGTAGTCAGCATGGAGAATGTAAAAGAATGGGATTCAGATAATAGGTATTAATTTTTGACTTATCCAAATAAAGTTTTTGGTCATTTTAACCGATATTGATGTGAAACAGCCGAAATAATTTTTCTAATAATATTTATCGAATGCATGGAATCAAGCTCAACTATTTTTCTAATCTATATTATTTTTTCAATTCCCAAACCTTATACTTGAAGCAGTTACAGAAAAAATTTCAAATCACTCACTTTTCACAATCTTCTTCTAATTTTCCCTCTTTTTTGCCACAGCAGATATCGTTCAGGAATGAAATGTAATTCGCAAGGTTGGGGTTAGAACGCAATTGCAGTTTATATGCTTGCGTTGTTATTATAAATCCATCCGGTACAGAAAACTAAAAAATAAATGCCATTTTCTCGGGTTTTCTCCCCAAAAAAAAATTATCCTTACATCTGTCGAATTCAATGAAGCCAATAGAGCTAAAGAATTCCCTTTTCCTCCAGTAAGTTCCAGAATTTGAGAATCCTCATCTTCAATATTTGATACCAAAACGGGGGGCAGCTCAGTAACTGTTTTTGATACCAACTTTCTTTCAGGAATAAAAATGTTTCTACCTGCAATTGCACGGTTTTCAACAACAAACAAAACAATAATAATTTTTTTTACCTTCATGTTGGTACCAGAATTCAACCAAGGCTCTTCCTTGATTTAGATTTACGTTACATTCGGCAGGTACGTTGAAATATTCGTAACCGTATTCAGTATCATTCAGAAATCTCGATAATTTACTTACGTTCAAATGAATAACGCATTTGTAGACGGACCCGTTCACTGTTATATGAATTGTTATCATCTCTGGAATTACTTTGTTTTGGGCTATATCTTTCAGTCTGATATCCACAGCTTCTATAGGATATCGCTTATAGTTGCTTAAGTATGCGAAACCATATGTCATTCTGAAAAAAAATTATACCCATGTATCAATGTAAATTGTAAAGTTCTGCTTCAGTTATGAACAATTCGTACTACTAATTTTTATATTTCAGATGGTAAATTATTGAACGAATTGATGCATTTGTAATGATAACTCTTTTCGAAAAAGTCATACGATGTTTAGGAGATGTTGAGATCAGATTCCTTGTATTTGGCTCTTATAATTCAATAGTGTTCACAAACTGATTTTTATTCTCTCCTCTACGTGACTATCCATATTGTTCATAACAATGCTTGTTTTTGTAGGATAAATATGTCACTCACATCTGAATTCATTACTTATCATATATCATCATTTGTCAGTTAGTATTCTAAAACAAAATTAATGTCGAATGTAATACCAATAACATTCCCAATGTATGTTAACTCTACTTGAGCTCATCCAGTATTGAAACGACCGTTTGGTAGGTAGAGAGGGGAAAAACACGAGTGGACACGATTTGCTGTGCTACGGCGAATCTTCACCAGTGTCTTGGCATGCAGCGTTTGAAAGGTTAGGTTTGTTTAATTAATAAATAGGTAGTGCAGTTATTTATTCAACTTTGCAATAGTTTACTCGTTACCTTGCCAAATCGCCCAGTGGTAAGTACTATTCAGTAGCGGAAAAAGAAATAGGAGTGTTAGGAAAGTTATAGGAGTGTGAGTTCTCTACGTCTCGTGAATCGCCTATACCAAATAATTTGGTACGCCTATGGAATTTCTATTAATAGCCATAGTTAGACAATGGTTTGGGTATCTTCGATAAAAATTGGTTGTTAGGTGGGGGAAGGCCAAAGTGGTCGTTTCAATACTGGATGAGCTCTACATACGCCTATTTTAGAGTGAACAACGAATAAGATTAAATTATAGATAATAAAAACATAAATCCACTTATAAGATTGAAGGAAAATAGTGAGGTTTGTGATTTTTGCAAAAAAAACTCGCTATTTCAAAAACGTGTTACCTTTTTCAAGATAGTTAACGCTTCCATTCAATCCAGTTAACCACAATTCTGAAGAATTTTTCGAAATTTCTTCAACATACCAGTTTTGTCAGACTGGCCATAAGGAATCTCTTCTGTGGGACATATGGGAGTTTTTCAGATTTTTATGGCCACCTCTACGATAATATCGCTCGTTCAATATGTGTGTGCCCCTTAAAGTCCAACCTCACTTTCACGTGTTTTGGGGTGAACGGGCCTGGCCGTGCGGTGAAGGGGGCAGTTTGCGGACATTCGTGTAGTCACACGGGACGCCGCGACATGACTAACGAGACTCTGACAAACAGACCTAAATTCAAGTCAAGGCGACGGATATATGGCACCGGGGTCTAAAAAAGAAACGGTGCCACAACGGATCTTCCGAAAAACAGGGCGAAATTTCGGAGTAATCAGCCTTAGACCCGTGCAGCAAGTGGCACCAAGGGCCGGACTGACCCCTTCCCCCCTCCAATCACTCTGGGGACCAAATAACCAATGAGCCAAAATACCGAAAAAGAATGACAATTTTTGGCCCTTGGCACTAGATACGACGCGGTTCCGAGCGTTCGAGAGGATCGGAAAATAACTATTCAGGGGACTGAACAAACGTTGAGTGCCATCCAGCGGTAGCCACGGCAGTACTTGAAGTGGCCCTTAATTGAGAACCATGGTGAAACAAAAGGTCTGGGAAGGGCAAGTGGAGAGCTATTGTGTAGCAGATCAACTGAGATCTCCCAGACCTGTATTCTTTTCAGGTAAGATACAATGGGCTACGACCAGACGAGCCTGCGGGGTGTAGGTTTTAGTGTATGAATCTGTCTCAGGGACACACACTACCGCAAGGTGTCCATAAAGGATTTCCCCCACCTTCCAAAAAAAAGTTCAATATGTCCGCTGCTGATATTCATATGGAGTGACAGGTCATAGCATTTCGTGCTAGTTTGGAAGTAAACTTGAGGAACGATCTCCCGACGGGTGAATTCCGTCCAGCAAAATATTTTTTGGTCACAAAAAAATCTATCCAACAAAATTTACGCGCTAAAATGGAATATTGATAAATGAATACTTTTTTGGACATCCTCCAAGTCCTACTCTGAACGTTCAACGAATATTCATTCATTTTCAATTATAAACGTCCAAAATAAAACACCAGTTATTGTCAAAATCACAAAACACGGCTTCAGAGAGAATATGTCAACCCAAGATCCAATAAAAAAACTAACCCAGCAAATTTATACATGTTTGGATGAATCGAAACCATCTATTGCTGTTTTCATAGGAAAGCTTTGACACCGTTGACCACTCTATCTTACTAAACCTTCTGGATGATGTGGGAATAAGAGGTGTAGCGAATAATATTTTCAAAAGTTATCTTTACAATAGAAAACAAAGGGTAAAAGTGGAAACCATATAAGTGGAGAGGAATTCATTACATATGGTGTGCCCCAGGGGACGGAATTAGGACCAATCCTATTCAATATTTACTCAAATAACCTTTTTTTTACAAAACATCAACTCCAACATCCTTGATGATACCGTGTTGTTTTGCGAAGACAAGAACTGGTTTAATTTGAAACTGAAATTAGAACATGACCTAGATCAAATTAGGTAAGTTGTGGTTCGACTACATACTTTTATCAATAAACTTTGAGAAAACTTATTACTTACTATTTAGTAGTTATGACAACTCTCTACCAGACTATAACATGAAAATATCCGATACGACAGTTATCAATCCCACAAAGAAAAGAAAATATCTTGGCATAATTCTAGACAGACAATCTCAGATGGGACCAGCACATTACGTTGCATACTTTACAAATTCGAACGGATAGCAAACATATTCAATCAAAAACAGAAAATTATGTTGTGTAAGAGTATAGTAGAGCCCCATCTGAGATATGGTGTAAGGCTGGGGTGGAGTGACGAGAACTCATCTACACTCTCTTGTGGTTATGTAGAAAATATTCCACAGATGTATCATACCGGAAGGTTACGACTAGCCCAGCGATGTACTTTATTCAGAATCTGAGATATCTGATCTCGGACAACTGTTCTTTATAAATATTACTGCTGTACAGCATAAAAATAAAAAAAAATCAGCTACTCACAACCATAAATACGTCGGAATCATAGAATCGCAATACCATTAATGCTCAAATCAGTATCTAGGACCAAAACTTTACAGTTTTCTTCCTGAAAATTTAAGATGCGAACCAAATTTCAAAATTTTTATTACAAAGATAAAATTGTTTGTTGAGGAAATAGCTCGAGCAGAAATGAATAGACAAATATAAATTCAAATACTTCCTCGATTGTGGACATATATTGTGTATTACGTTGTTCTCGCTCTGGAACCATTACGACTATACATTGACCTCCATTCTATAATTCTATTTATTTTGCAATAGTCTATTTCTGTATAGTTATATATCTATCTATTGATTGTTTTTATTTATTGAAATTTTAGTCAATTGTATCCAGTTTGAATTTATATTTTATTTATACTTATTACTCTTTTGAATACATGAACCCCATTCAATTTAAGTTACAATATTTCCATCCCTTACACCCAGGCAGAACATTCTGCCTCGTAAGATGTACTCTATTTGTTCACTGTTCATTTCTATATCTACATGTAGCTTTGTTATAAATAATGTGTGGGAAGTGAATAAATACATTATCATTATTATTGGTCTAGTTCAGAGGCTCTTCAGCTACTGGACGATTAACCCCTGGTTCGAAGACTGAAGAGGACCAAACCATTTGAGTTTGTGTAGTGTTTTGTCTGAAATCAGAACATGTGCATAGATCATAGTGATAACCTAAGACATATCTCATAGTGATAACATAAGACAATCCAAATAACTGTAGGACATTGATGAATGAACTTCATAGATGATAATTATTGAGTTTAAGATTTATCCAAAGCAAACTAATGGTTGCTCATTTTGACAAGTTTTAATTAGGGAATATGCAAGCGTTATATTCAAAAGATATGTTGGGCTACTGTATGTTCAAGAATGTCCAAAACATGTACAGCTCCACAAAAATTATTTGCAAGAGAGACAGTTAGCACATGAGTCGCAAATTCAGATACAGTTTTCCGTTCCGTTTTTCAAGATCTCCTTGTACTAACAAAATCAGGATGTGTAATGATTTGTGTTACAATGTCTGATTATCTGTAGATTTTTTCGACCTCAGTGGGATGGAAAATTGCATTTTGGAGGGATATGGCGAATGAAAATAGAGCTATTAGACTCTATCACAATCTTCAAGAGATCTCACGAATTACTTCGCTGAAACCCCCGCACTTATTTCAAAATAGTATTTATAATAAATTATCAACATAACACTTTCTGATATAGCAACTACTGAACTTCATTTATATTTTCGAAGGATACTTACTGAAAATGATCTTTTTTATAGAATTCCACAACTATATTGAACAAATTTCCAAGTTCGTCAACAATATAAATCTTCATGGACCTAGTCACCAAAAACCTATTATCGATTCCTTCATATCTTGTTCTACAAGTACTGAGATTCATTATGTAATCTTCGGGATATGAATCCCCTCTGACAAAACCTTTCATGGCACCAAATTGTACGAATCCCGATTGGTTAGTACTGAAAAGTAATTCATTCATATTAGGCTTTATCAGCTTTACCATACATACAGACTGTCCATCCATGATCCATCTCGCCAAACTTGTGTTGCCAGAGAATTTGACAGTAGAGTTTCATCAATGTCATGTGGAATGAAACTTGGGGATGCCCCTGCAGTGAATCTGAAAAAGAACTTAGTAATGCTCAATTGTCTGGAAGAGTAATGGTGCATAGTAATGATGAAAGTGGTTTGAAGGGGTGTTGATCTTTCGAAAAAACTCCTATGGACAATAACACTACGCAGACGTATTCAACGGATCCAGGGAAGGAAGATAATTCGGACTTCTTCCTTGACACTTTCAATTCCAGCTCAAACGAAATTAAAATTTCATAAATAATTTTCATGAATAGATATCAAAGTCACTATGGCTAACAGAGATATCCAGGGAAGAGGGTTATAGCTTCTTCATCGGCCAACTTTTTTCAAGTAAATGAGGTGCAGGCTCAAAAAAATTAGTGCATTGATAGAATTTCGGTTTGCTTAACATATCGCTTCCAGCTTTTCTTTGTGCGATTTTGTTTTCTTGTCACTTAATTTACATAAAATAAACATTAAAGTTCGGCTTTGTTCGCTGAAAATTAGCGAAAAGAAATAGTACACATTCATACCTTTCTTCAATTGCAAAGTTAGTAAACAAAAAAGGAGTCACAGGTCTGTCTATAATGAGGCTGGTATAAACAAGAAAGGAACGTGAAGCCATGAAATTATTGATGCAACTACACCAAAATTCTGACTGAGAATGAAATTATGTTATTGTAAATCAGTATTGGTACTGTCTGCTAGGCAATGAACTCTTAATCTACAAGAACCAGCTGCAAAATGCTATAATAAAAGCATATGGAATCAGCTCCTCAGAAAAATAAAAGGCAGTCAAAAGAGGCGTGCCTTGGTGTAATAAAGAGCTAGCCAAACTTAAACAAGTTAGGAAACTCTCCAATAGAGCTAAAAGTCTGGGACACTGGGAAGACAAAGCGTTTTTCTGAGTATAACAAGGAACTCAGAAAATACTAAAGAAGAACATGAAGGCAAATGTAAGAGGGATTTACGGAATTTGCCCCCTTACCGCCTCCAGAAAGTTCTATCTAAAGAACATACCAACGGTATCGGTCTGATCAAAAAGCCGAACGGTCGATATGCAGAAATCCAGGAAAGGAAGAAAAGCATGAGTGTTCTCATCCAGACACAATTTCCTGGGTCCAAGGTAGTTGATGACGAACTGCAAAGCGCTCATCTGGAAGGGGTTGTCACTAACCCCAACAGAACCAGCAGGAAACTAGCGGGGAAAATTTTCACCACCCAAAACGATCAAATGGGCATTGAAAGCCCCAAATCAGCCGCCACTAGAAAATGGCCTTGAGATAATGTCCTTCCTGACTGTTCACGGCCCGTTTCATTTTCTGTCACATACCGAAAGCTGCAGAGGTGTTCATACCAAAGACTGGGAGACGTGCTGCAGACGAACTAAAGTCTTATCGCCCCATCAATCTCACCTCTTTTCCCCAGAAAACAATGGAGGATTTTACAAACTGCTATATAAGAAGTGAAATCGTCTTCATAAAAAAACAGTTCGCCTATAAAGCAGGCAAATCAACGATTAAGGCTCTACAATGCTTAGTTGAAAGCATTGAAAAAACATACTTGGCCAAAGAAATGGCTCTTTGTGCATTTATAGATATAGATGCTGCTTTCGATAACACATCACATGACTCCATCATTAGATCACTAGAGGAAAGGATTAAAAGCACCTCACTGAACTGCACTCGATAAGGAAACGGTCAGAATGGCAGCGCCCCCAAGGTGGGATCCTATCGGTCACTGACCGTGGATAATCTGACAGTAAAGTTACATGAATCTGAAATTACGACTCAAGGTTACACCGATGACCTGGTCGTTACTATAGTGAGACCAACATAACCCTTGTTGGCTGGTTCAACGATGACTTAAGATAAATGAGAGACACAGTTCATTCCATAAAAACAATCTATGACGTGACAATTGATCCTAATCATAAACAAGTTTTTAAATATGTTAACAATGAATATAAAAAAGCTATCTTGGAATCCAAAAGGTCTGCTTTTGATAAATTCATTAGTGACTCAGATAATAAAGTCAGAGATAGCTGGAAACTCATCAACTTTGAAAAAAATAAAAATAACTCTCGTAAAACCTGTGATGTTATCACACCTCATGAATTTAATACTTTTTTTACCACTATAGCAGAAACTATAATTAGAACTTCCTTCTGATAACGATATTGCTTGCCATCATCACTCGATGCTAGTCTCAAACCTTCTTCAGCAGGATCCTTCTTCTTTGAACCTGTGACCACCTCTGAAGTCTTCAATGCCATCAGTGAGTTGAAAAATTCCAATTGTTTTGATGTCTATACCCTTAATAGTAGAATAATAAAGAAACAAGTTCTTATTTGATCGAACCACTCACATGTCTTTTCAATGCTTGCATAAGAGAGGATACTTTCCCAGATAAATTTAAAATTAGTAAGATCATTCCAGTTTTTAAAAAGGGCGATATAAACCTCCTTGAAAATCATCGACCTATCTCCATCGTCCCTATATTTGGCAAAATTTTTGAAATTATTTAAAAAAAAAGACTATATCTCTACTTTGAAGTTAACAAACTCCTTAACACGAATCAATATGGTTTTAGAAAATCTTGTTCTACTATACAAGCTGTTGTTCGTGTGGTCAAGAGCATAGTTGATGGTTTTGAACAAAAACAGCATAGCTCAGCCACATTGTGCGATCTGAGCAAGGCGTTTGACTGTGTTTCTCACCACAATCTACTAATGAAACTGAATGAATACGGAATCAGAGGAGTTGCACTTTCCCTCTTCAGCTCTTACTTGAACAATCGTAAACAATGCGTTGATCTTGGCGAAAATAGAACCTCGGATCTTTTGCCAATCGAATCTGGAGTACCACAGGGCTCTGTTTTGGGACCTCTGTTGTTCATCATCTATATAAACGGCTTCTTCTTTCACTTATTACCAGATAAATGCGTAATCTATGCCGATGACACAACTCTCCTGTCTACTAACCAAAACTGTGAGAACTTGCTTGCCACAATGAAAACTGTGGTGAATCAGACTGAGAAATGGTTCAATGCTAACCTTCTGAAACTAAATAAAGATAAAACTCAAACTATCACATTCTCTACAAATAATAACATAGCTAAAGGTGAAACTGTCAAACTACTAGGCATCACCCTAGACGATACTCTGAATTGGTCATATCACATTGAAGAATTAGGCTCGAAACTTTCTAAATATCTATTTTTACTCAGGCAATTGAAGAATTTTGTCAGCTTGAACTCTCTTTTATCAGCATATTATGCTTTTTTTCATTCCCATGCAGCTACGGAACTTTACTTTGGGGAAACTGCCCCAGTACTGAGAAAATATTCTTACTACAAAAGCGAGCTTTAGAATAATTTCAAATGCAGGTTTCAGAGATACCTGCCGACCCCTTTTCAAAAAACTGAACATAATGACGATACCTTCTATCTTTATCTATCAATCTCTATTGGAAATTCATACCCACAAAAACGATCATCTGACCAATTCACAGGTTCATGAACATAACACTGGAGGTGCTAATCTCTTAAGACCACGCAGGCTGAAACTACACAAATCCTCGATCAATACACTCAATGTTAATATTTATAATACATTGCCACCCACTGTTAAAGATCTACCTATATGTAGTTTCAAGAGGTTTACCAAAAATCTCTTAAAACACATTGTTTTTATAGTGTCAACGAGTATCTGGCCACACCAACTCACATGTTTGAATCTGAACCACTTTAATTGTGGCCTTCTAACTTAATGATCGTATTATTTACATCATGCTTGTATCTCTCATAAACATTTGTGTCACCACTGTTGATATTTGTGTTCGTGTAAATGAAATGTTTGTTATATACCTATTTTGTTAATCATTTATTTGAACTGTTCACATTTTTTTACTTGTAATCTATCTGAAATGTTTGTTTGTTGTTCATCTGTTTGTATAGCTCAAACATTATTGTTTTGACTTGCTACAAATGTATTTTTTTTACATAACGTAGTTAATAAACTATCTATCTATAAACTATCTATCTATCTATCAAACTTGACGGGATAATATCCAATCGCAAGCATACAGCCCTAAATATAATCAGAAGCTGGTGCGCAAAGTAGGGACTAAATGTAAATCCTAGCAGAACAGTGCTGGTTCTATTCACAAAGAGGCGATAGTACGAACTGAAAGCCCCAACTCTGAATGGAACTCAGCTAACTTTGACTTGTCTCACCCAAGGAAGTCGAATAACCAAAGACTAACATGGAACAGTCTTGCCGCAGAGTTTTAGGCAAGACATGGGGTTTGAAGCCAAAAATGATCAAACGATTATCACACCCATGGTCACCTATGCCTTATAAGTATGGTGGCCAAGAACCCAACAGTACTCGGCATGAATCAAGCTGCAAAAAGTGCAGCGGTTAACCTGTTTTGAAATCAAAGGAGAAATAATCACGTACCGCACAAAAGCATTAGAGGTAGACTGCACTTGTGTGAAGGAAGCTTCAGACTGCACCAGACATCAGACTTAAAAGCTGGAAATCTGATTGGACATCTGAAGATTATGGAAAATATTCATCGGGTACAATCCATCAGATATTATGACAGCTAGGTACGACTTTGAAGTGAATTATGAAGTGACTATAAGAACCACCATATAATCACAATGAACGAGTTCCAACTAGAATGGAATGCATCATTTTGGTATACTGATGGTTTCAAGGTGGACGAAAAAGCTAGAGTGGGAGTAATGGGCCCTAGTTTGAGGCTGTCAAAACTCTTAGGCAAACCCCCAACAATTTCTCAAGCAGAAATCCATGCTATAATGCTATAGAAATTTTATCCTATCATATAGTCAAGCAGCACTAAAAGCTCTTAAAGTCACACACTTGTGAGTCTAGACTGACTTGGGACTGCAACGTTTCCCTAAGATAACTGGCTACGAATAATCAGGTAACTCTGATGTGGATCCCAAGGGAATCGAAGACAATGAGGAAGCAGACAGAACCCTCCTGTTGTCTCGCACATTGAAGAAGAGTTATGGTGCTGGAAAGCTGACCAAATCAAAACCCACTAGAATAAGGTTCCAGGACAAGGACAGCCAAAAAGGCTTCTGAGCTTCTGAACTTCTCGAGTTGGACAGGAAATCAAAACCGCCCAGATAAACTTCCACCACCGCAAGGTAGCCACGGCAGTAGATGCAGTCGCTAGGAGGGAACTCGAAGCGGTACTTAATCGGGAACCATGGACACAACATGGTGAAAAAAATCGTAAGTGTCGTCAGAGGCCACAGCCTGACGAGCCTACAGGGTGGAGGCTTTAGTGGGTAAACCTGTGTCAGGGAGTCCCACACTACCATAAGGTGTTGTCCGTAATAAATTTCCTCCACCTCCCCAAAAAAAAATGCTTCAAAGAGAGTGGATTAAACAAAAGAAAAAACCAAGTGAAGAAAATCCTGATCCAGTTTCTGCAACGAATAGTAAGGTAGGTTATTATAAAATAATTAGAAAAATAACCGAACCTAACCTCTCTATTGGTTACTGAATCATATTCACTGTAATGTATTAAATGTATCTTAATTACTAAATCAAAAGTTCAAAAATAATGTTTAATAACTAAACCTTGCGTACTGACCTGTCAATTAGTTCATGTCTTTCTCCGGAAATTTTAAGATTTCGACAAGTAAGCCACCGTTTTAGTGTTTGTACATTATTATTCCTCACATTTGCAAATTTTTATTTGGCACCTGGAACGTGGTCTTCTGTCAAAAACATTTTTTTGATGTTTATTTTTACATGTACTTTAATGTGAGTTAGGTAATGTTTGTCCCTACCAGACTACTAGCGCTGCTAGTGGGGAATTGTCGGCTTATAAGTGATCAAAATGAGGCGAAAAATTAAAGTATTATCTTTCAGTTGTATTCTACTATACAGTGCTTTTCTTTAATGCCGTTTTATTTTTTGAACGGGTCAACTCAAACAATTGAAACTTGGGATAATGAAATTGATGCATGAATACTATATTTTGGAGTGAAATTGACAGATGAAACTTTCAAGAGGGCGACTAGGCGCCACCTGGGAAAAAAAATTAAATTGAAAGGGGTCTTGTGACACATCCTCTTGAAGCTCCTGACGAATACTTCCCAACCCTAGAAAAGTCAATATCTTCACCTACTTCAAAATGGAGGAACATTTAATAATTGCCTGAATACATCGACGTTTAACTTCATAATTTGAGGAAAGAAGCTGAGTTCAAGTCAGAAGATGCTCGAAATGGTTGCCTTGAACTGCTTGACATAAGAACAGCTTATCCGATATTTCCCGCCGAACATTTTCGAACTCAGATATTTCTACAAATATTTATTATTCTCTGCGTATATCCAATATTGAAGCAGGTCCAGTTTCGTACACCTTTTGCTTCAAATAGACCCATAAAAAAAGTCTATAGAGGTCAAATCTGCCGAGCGGGCTGGCCATTTCGTAGGACCTCGACGGCCAATCCAACGACCGGTGAAAGTATTATCCAAATAGTTTCTTACTTGTCCGTAGTAATGTGGTGGTGCTCCATCTTGTTGAAATACAATATCCATATCGAATTCATTAGGATTCGCTTCGACGATTTCGGTGATTAGAGGGTCAACAGTATTTTCCAGCATATTCAAATACAGTTCCCCTGTTAAATTTTGTTCAATGAATAGAGGTCCTACAATATGGTTTCCCAATATTCCTGCCCAGACGTAAATTTTTTCTGGATATTGAGTATGAGTATCCCGGAAAATGTGAGGGTTGGTGTCACTCCAATAACGGCAATTTTGACTGTGAACCTTGCCATTGAGATAAAATGTAGATTCGTCACTGAAACAAATATTGTGGAGATAGGTAGGATGCCTTGCAATGGTTTCCGTCATAATTTCGCAGAATTATGTTCTTCGATCAGGGTCATCTTCAGATAACTGTGGTGTACCATTTTCATTTTGTATGGATGATACTCATTCCTCTTCAAAAGTCTCCACACAGTAGAAGGTACACCTCACAAACATTCGCGACGGAGGAAGTAGACCGTTGAGGATTTACTATCATCTTACAATTATTTGAACTTGCTGTTCTTCCGGAATGGACGGATGACCTGGGGGCTTTTTGTTCTATACACTACCGGTAGTTGTAAATTTGGTTACAAGTTCCCTTAAATATTTTCTACAGATAGGACGATTCGGGAAACCGTACCTATAAAACCTTATCGGGTTGCTGGGATTGCCATATGGCAGAGAAAAACAAATATTTTTAGATGTATCGATATTAATGTGTTTGTATTCAGGTAATTATTAAATGTTCCGCCATTTTGTAGTAGGTGAAGATATTGACTTTATATTCTAGGGTTGTGAAGCTCAAGAATAATGTTATTGTGGATACATTGCGAATATATTGAATTTCATATTGAGAAGTGCTGAATGAGCAGGATATGTTAATAGCTCTATCGTGGGGATATGATATAGATTAAATTAAATTCAAACGCTTCGCTGATATATATTAAAAAAACATATTGTTACAAAAATGAGTACAGTACGGCCTTCGCTGTTTATCAGATGAGTGACCGTTGACCTGGATTATCCAATCAAACCGTCGCGTGTTCCAAGAAGCCCAGATGATTCAGGAAATGATATTCTCTGGAACTGGAATTCTAGACTTGTCTTTTGGCTATAAATACGACCGCTTGCCGTTTGGGTCGATTTAATTGATTATTGTTGTGCAGAGAAACAAATAGTGATTCATATTAGCGAGTTGAAGGTGAATTTTGATTAAGTGCAGTGCAGTATGCGGTGTATTTCAGTAGTGAACTGTGCATTATTGTGTGGTGTAATAAACGAACATTAATTATTTCGAGTCAAACCATTTACAATTGCAGAAGCATAAAAAACAAATTTCGTAGTCTTGAAGCGATATCCTTTGAGCAGCAGAGGCGAAGATAACTAATTTAGATATTTAAATATTAAAAAAAAACGTTAAGATAAAAAAAATATGCTATAAGCGAGGAAGTTCGTATTAATAGGCATTCGGATCATCATAATTTCATTTTCCTATGGTCGAAAAAAAGCCATATTTTCCAACAAAACAAAACAGAACTATATAATATTTTAAAACCAATTTTGATTCCAGACCAGAGACGCTGCTGGCTTTTATTTATTCAGACCTCTTCAAACACAAATATAACTCGTGATTCATTAGTTTTCTTGGCCTCCAACGTATGGAGACACCTACAAGCATTATCATTGGCTTGCAGTCCGTTTTGATTGGCTCAGGCGAATCTGGTGTAGAACTAGACAGCTGTCACTCAAACCCCCGTTGACTGACGGCTCTTTCGATCTTCTTTTGATCTTCCGTTCGGCCAAAGAAGTTTCGTACACGTGCTGAGTTGCACGCGGTCTTTTTTTACTCTTTTTATTTCACATGTTTTAACATTTCATTGGGAGTTACCAAATCTCTAAAAATTACGTAATTAACTTTTCAACGTGGAAATACTATAATGTCGAGGAGGAATGGTTAAGAAGCCATAAACTTGTAAGGAGATAAAAAGTGCCAAGGACAAAGTTATATTCAGCTTTTGGACAACGTGAAATAAATGACGATGGAAAAAACTTTTGAGTATACTGGAATAAAAACAAAAGCAGAATGCTAGAAATAGTGTAGCGAAAAAGTGGCACCAATTTCAGGGTCGGTGTTTACTGAATGTTCGGCCCATTCCACGTTTCATTCCGGCCTAGGCTTTTCATGAGCAACATTTCTCCGTCAGTAGTTTTGTGCATTCGTTTTGGATTCCTTTTCTTCAGTTCATTAGTTTTTACAACCTAGTAATTGTTATGAACAACAATCCAATTTGTGTGTTTCGTGGTAAGGTACACGGACAAAGACTGATTTTCGATTATATCGAAATATGTTGCCAAAAGATGCAGATTTTATTGGAATTTAGTCGAAAGAAATCTCATATTTCATGGATGATTCTTTTCTCTTCAATTAATCAATGGAAGAGATATGAGTAATAATAATAATTGATAATGGATAATGAGAGTATATTTCTTTTCCGATCTACAAATGATTGTTTATGCCAATTTATGTTTGAGACCAAATGGATATTCAATTACTGTACCATAATACAGGGTATTCCAAACTCTATGATCAATTTGATGTATTTGTAGAGTGAAACGGGATTGATATTTGAAATTTTAGTTTCTGCCATAGGAAGATTGTGATTCAGCTTGTGGGAAATATTTTCCAAACGTACCAACATCAGTTTTAAAATTTCGAATACAATCCCTCTATATATTATTAAATTTTTTCTGAAAATATCTTTTAGGGTTACACGTATTACCGATCGTTAGATTGAAAAAATATTTGAATGAAGGAAAATCGTGTCATTTCAGACAAATTTTTAAATTATAGAAAAAAAACATCTTCGAGCAGAATTCGAACCTACGTCCTCTAGATCTCTAGTCATACGCTCTATCAACTGAGCTATCGAAAACACAAGGCCGTCTGCGATTCGAAATACCGCTTGTTCCTAGAATTTAATGTTCGTGGTTGGAGTGCGTTACGAAGGAGGAATGGATATCAAGAACTTACCAATGACCATCTAGATCAATTTTACCTTTTCCTATCATCGCCGCGGATTGACAGCTTCAGTCAAGGGTCAAATTTTTGAATTATATGGGAAACCATGGAGTTTTTTTTCTATAATTCAAAACATTTTCTGAAGTGCCACAATGTTCCTTATTTCATATTTTTCACAGACGCAATCTTAATTCGTGAAAATAATATTTGTTTAACGGTGCACTAAAGTTCATTCTGACCATCATTCAGTTTATCTACAGTTCAAACTGAACCTATACAACTGTCTTTTGACGGACGATTTTTCAATGGACGGCTAAAAATCAACCAAGGGTTTACTTGACAAGGGTTTACTTGAATTAAGCCCAAGTGAAATTCCTTAACCCTACATCGAAAAACCCTACCTCAGTGAGCATATCCTTTGCCAAGATGTTTGAAAACCTGGTGTATTCACTGATTCGATATTGTTTTTAATTTTTGGGCAACACCATCGTTTAAACAATGGCAACACCATTTGGATTCGAATGCCGCACAGAACTTCATTAGTAGATGGCGCAGTTCAATAATTATACGCATCGGCGCCATATGAAACTGTAACTCTCTTTATCAAGGTCATGATTTACGGGGAAGAGTGATATACCATGGTTTCTAGACATCTCCCACCGTTCCTAGAAATTAAATACTTATTTTTTGTTAACAAAATGTGGCCAATACAAAATCACATTTTGCGATCCATCACCCACAGTGCTCAAATTTGCCTCTATGAGAAGTAATTTTGGTTGAATAAATGATTGGATCACTTTTATGTATGTCTCAGAATAAATTTATTTCAACTAAAAATATACGGTTTGTTCAAAATCGTACATATTATAATGAAGGAAAATGGAAAGATAAATAAATATGATTCCCCGTATAAAGTATATAGTAGACCAAATTGAGTGAAAATTGTTCGCCGTGCAAAAACCTGTGAACCACCACATATTACTTTATTGGGTTTGGGGTTGCATCTATTAGTAGAACAATGGTGTGGTGGTGTGTGTCTGGGCAGGGGTATAGTGAGCTACTGCAAGAAAAATTGTCTGCAATAGTCGAAAGTAAAATCCACATAAAATTTCTGGCTCAAGCAAAGCGATTTATAACGATATTTGCCAAAGCTAGTTCAGAGTCTCCTATGGAGGTAGCCCAAATTTCAAATATGCGTGTTTCATTCTATAAACACGATTGAACCATACTCTGTATTATTGATGAATTCAAATCTTGTTTTCTAAATTTAACCTCTTTCATGATTTGCAATATCACAGATCTCACATTATTCATATTCTATTTTTGAAAACCGGTTCTGCTCTCTCGGGAACTGATCAAAATCAGGCTATAGAACGTTATCCTACATCTTGTTTTGTTTCTACACGGGTTTAACAATCAGTTGTGCCAACGTATAATGGAGAACATAACGATCATAATGATCGGCTGAATTTGCAAGATATACAAAGCGATATTCTGTTCTTTTCATGTGGCCAGTGGTTTGATTTGTAAGTTAAAAGTTAGAATTCAATATTAATTTTCTGGGAGAAATTCCTAGTATATGTTGCTTATTTTTCTACTCACATGAAGTTGAATTGAACGTGCTCAGTTTTTTTCTGCATTGATCGGGATATATTTGTCAATAATCCATTAAAGACTATTCTCAGTTTTCTGAATTCTTCTAGGAATTCTATATTCACTCCGCCAATTGAACACTGGTTTTTATGGAGGTTATCAAGAAAAATCCCATTCCCATTATTTCCTAGAAGAAAAAATGGGTCAAATTCAATCAATTCAACCTTCATAATACGTAATCGACAGAAGGAAAGTGCGCTATCGGAAATTTGAAATATGTATGTGGTGAGAAACAAATGTTGAGTGTTCAAACCTTACCTGGGTGTATATATGAGTTACCATCTGCAAGTTTCAAGTGTAAACCGATTTCAGCAATCTTCCCAGGTCCAATGGAAAATTTCAACAATAAACTATTACCCTTCTGGTCTATCCCGTGAAAATTCTGTGAGATCGTATGCTGCAAAATAATTAACATAGTGTTTCGAAATATTTAATAATTTTAAATTTCAAACCGTATCTGTAGGTATGTCGAATGCAGTTTCACTTTCTTTTCCCAAAGTTTCATATTTGCATTTGGCATATTTCCTTACTTGCTTCTTGGCTATGAAAAACTTGATGGGATAAAGCCAATCTAAGGAGATTTAGAACGAATAATAAGGAGGTATAGTCATAAAATATAATACTTTACCTTTATTACTATATTGACTACGTTCTGATTTCCGGAAAAAGACTGAATATACAACGAAAGGAGTTAACATTAAACTGGAATAATATATCACAGAATATAACGCAGAGTTCATTTTGACCTGCTGCTTCCCGATACAGATTGGGTAATATCTGTCGAGACCATGAACTGATAACACAAGTGTATTAAAATTTCTTATCAGAAAAATTAATGATACTGCAGTTGCTTGACTTGACACTCAATTTGAAATAAGTGTGTTATAAAATATATAGGTGAGTACAATAAATTGTTTCAATGGTTTACTAGTATTCATTGAATATATTTACGATCCCAGTTAGTTGAGTTATCCGTTCATCTGATTTATATTCAAGGTTTATCTTCGATCTGCTTATTTATAGATAGACAAAACTGTGACCTCTCCTAGGTCATGTCGTATCTTAGCGAAATACTTATTAATCATCGTGACTTTTGACTCTAAAGACTGAAACATTTTCGTAGACAGATGACTCTTTATCTCCTAGAACTAGACCATTTGAAAGAATTTGCATGCACTATTCAGAAAATTTTAAAGTTGAACTAAGTGGAAGTAATCTTGTTTTAATTCACTCAATACAAGAAAAGAGTGTACCTCAAAAACATTAAACAGTGCCCTTTTCAACGAAAAGTCAGCTACTTTTAACCGACGAAAAAAAAAGGAGGAAGTTCTCTAGTCGACGCGTATATTTTTACAAGCTTTTATTTAGTTTCACTTGTTAGTTGTTCGTTCGTACGTTTGGTTGTTAGTTTTGGTCGAATCTTGCAGGTGAATTTTGACCGACTTCTAGTCGTCCGATTAATTTGAAATTTGGCAGGTGTTCATGATTCCGGTGACAATGCATTATGGAATTTTTGTTAGAGAAAATACCAAAATGGCAGCTCCAAGATGGCGGACGAGATTTGTGATTATGGTCCGATTTGATTCAATATTGGTATGTGGGGGTTTTCGGGGTCGGAGATTATGATTTTTCAGTCAAAGTTCATAAATTCAAGATTGCGGCTCCAAAATGGCGGACGAGTTTTGTGATTATGGTCCGATTCGATTCGAAATTGGTATGTGGGGGTTTTCGGGGTAGGAGGTTATGAAATTCTTGTCAAAATTCATAAACTTGTGATAGCGGTCCCAAGGTGGAGGACGAGTTTTTTGAAACCAAATAATTCAACAAAAAATAGTTAAATCATTGTCAGCGATGACTTAAACTTATTTTATACGTTTTATTACACGGCTTAAATAAAAGCTTGACGCATAACTTTTAACAGAGTGGTCCGTTTTCGATGATTATTTTTTCAATATATAGGGTATACCTCGAATCGGGTTTAATTTGGATTTGAAAATGTATTTTCACTTCTCAACCGATTCTACCACGCATAACTTTGTACTGGGTTATCCGATTTAGATAATTCTTTTTTTGCTATATAGGGTAATACACCCCTAAAGGTAGAAAGATAGGGGATGATTTATTGATTTCACACCTGTGAACCGATTCTGTTGAAACTTGGCACACATGTGTAGTTCTGATGACACAACATAATGGAGGCCCGGAATAAACAATGGCAAGAGAACAAGAAAAATCTTTGAGTTGCGAATGAATCCATGGCCAATCGCCTACTAGATAAACCGACATCAAAATAATTTATACGAATTGAATAGCAACAAATCAGGGCTTCAAAAATTGCATAAAATGCCATCGCTCTTGAAGCAGTCGAGCAAATCGAAATGCTTTCAATCACACACGCTAACAAATTGCTGCCCCTCTGCAGAATCCTCACGTTCCTAAAGTTCGGAAATATATCATCAGTGGCACTACTCCAATTTAATCCAAAAGTTGAGTTTCAAACCCATCAACTATTCGAGTGAGTGCTACTCGAACATTGACAGTTGTATTTTCATTATTTTCATGCGTTTGTGGACCCCATGACCCAATTGCTGAAAATGTGGGCCAGGAGGGTTGATTCGATTACGCTATAGCGAGACGTACGTAATATCTGAAGAGCATAAATTGCTTGCACTTGCATAAGGGTTGGGGTTGGTCGTTAGTGTGCTGTGCGTATTCGCGCCCTTCTCTCTGTCGCCCTTCTCTCCCTCAAATTCATCACTTGTGATTTGGGGTGAGTATGACAAGGTCGAAGAAGAGGGTTGTTTAATGGCATATCGATATAGGGTTATATAGGGTTTCGTTTAGAAAAGTTTAGGTTCTGTTAGAGCCACTATTCTGCGTATCGAGAACTGTACTTGATATGACAGTTGTTTTAGATTTGGACAGTTGTTTTCTTTTTTTGTTTTGGACAGCTGTTTTTATTTATCGAAGAACAATTTTTTTCTGGAATTTCAACTGAGTGCAAATTTTGGGGT
Source organism: Gonioctena quinquepunctata (assembly GCA_018342105.1). Taxonomy (NCBI): domain Eukaryota; kingdom Metazoa; phylum Arthropoda; class Insecta; order Coleoptera; family Chrysomelidae; genus Gonioctena; species Gonioctena quinquepunctata. Next base: position 24,518 of record JAFIRS010002385.1, read on the forward strand.
CCTATTATAAGATTAAGTCACGAAAGCGTAGTTTGAGTCGTTTTATCTCTGATATTGAGGTCGCAATTTTACGTGTTAAATTTTGCAAATGCAAATTGGTTGAATTAATTTTTTTTAAATGTATGTGACCATTTCCCTTATTATTTTTGAATTGATCAGTAAGCATAACATTTCTCAGATACATCCAGTGAAATCCGTTTTGTAGCGATAAATGTCTTCTCGCTGTTATAATTCTTCCAATGTCAGTTGAATGAGCTGAAAAACCCGAGAGAAACATAATAATTTTACTTCAAATGTAACGTTGCCTATTTTTGTTTAACCTTCCTAATACTAACTGGGGTAATTTTGTTCCCCAATTTGTTTTTTTTTATTAAAAAGTTGGATAATTTTGTTTCCGTAAAGCGCATCCTTTTAGAAATGCTATTCAGACAATATTCTTGATTAAATTCTCGAAACAATTAGTTTTTAGGAAATACAATTTTTTTTAAGGTTTTAGTGACTGGGGTACAAAGATACACCAGTTCGTGAAACTTGTAGGTGTGCAAAAACTCTTTTTTCATAGTTTTGAACAGGTATTTTCCTGCAAATTCTGGATATTGGTGTTTTGCGATTAGTCGTAAACAAGCATTTTTATTCTTATTACGTCTTTTGTTGGTGTAACATTGACTTTGTGTGAGGTGTTTTGGCAAAACATTTACAATTATTGGTGTTTGAAATCGTAATAAAACTTGACCGGGTTTTTTTAATTTTTTTTACTTTAAAAAATGTTACTTTATTTTATATTTTTTTAACTGTTTTTCGTTGCAAAATTTGTTAAAATAAATATTTTGTGTACAAATTTAATTAATTGTGTTTAATTTTACATCAAATATAAGATGCTAAAAATTTTTTTTTTAATCATCAAATTAGTTGGGGTACAAAATTACCCCAGTTAGTACTTTACGGGGTGTGAAGTCAGTCAGTATTAGGAAGGTTTTAAATATGTTTTTTCGAAGTCAGTTGTTCATTGTGCCGACAAAATGGAAACCAACATAATGGAACTGAATTTTTAATGATTGTTGTTTTGATTTCGCATTTGTGAAGTGTAGTTAATATTTTCGGTCGTTTTGTCCCACCGAAATTATGGCAGATTTTGAGTTGGCTATTCATAATTCAACTAAAATTGTTTGGCCTCAAATAATGCAGATTTCATGTAACGCCAGCTTGGCGTACAATTCAAAAACTCGGACTTTCAGCAGGTTATAAAGAAATAAGCGAGGTTGGAAAAAGGATTGGTTATTGAAAAGTGAAACATCTTTCTGTGAAATGAAAAATCCACGCTAAAACTGAAGTGTTTTTTGTGATTGTCTAACAGAAAACAACTACTTTCCCGGCTAAAGCTACGCTGGACATTGAACTAAACTGATAGATATTCTGAAAGGACCCTAACTCAGAAGAACAAATCTGAAATTGAAAATGTGCACTATCATTCAGATAGTTATTTGATTTTCTATTCCAGTCTTAATTAAATATATGTAAAGTTGCAAAGTATTCACAAGCCATTTGTACCTAATTCGAACACTCGGAAAAGGCAAGTATACCTTCACAACAAAATATAATGGGAAAGTGTCAACGTTGGAATTTCTCAAATAAACTTTTATTAAAATTAAAATATCTAAAGCAACAGAGTTTACTTCGCCCATGCACATACCACACCACTGTTCTACTAATATTTACCTTTCACTCTGAACGCTTGGACATCACGACTGGCGTTCCCCAAGGATCTGTGCTAGGTCCAATATTATTCCTACTTTATATAAATGAAATCGACAACTTCACCACAGATTAATTCATAACGATGTATGCTGATGACACATCCTTGGTGGTGTCTGGTGATGTGGATCATCTTCTGTTTGATAAGTGTGAAAGTACTCTGAAGTCAGTTGTGAATTGGTGCGGATCCAATTCATTGTACCTCAATGCTGACAAAACTCAGTTGGTGAGATTCCATAATCGTCAAAAACAGTGCGAAAGAGTATAAATTCAAATAAATGATCAAACACTCAACAGTTCAGATGACACAACATTTCTAGGGATAACCATGGATGCATGTCTAAACTGGAAAAAACACTGCACCCTCGTGCTACCTTTTCAGAAATCTCAGAAGCATTTTAGCAAAACAACAATTATTATCATTATATCATGCACAGAGTTGAGATATGGCATATGTATTTGGGGTAACTCTACACTAGTTTCTGATATGTTTATTGAACAGAAAACAAATATCCGTATAGAAGCAGGAGTTCCCAGCACATTTTCTTGTAGGGATTTATTTCGAAAATTCACAATTTTAACCCTATTCTGTATGTATATATTTGAACTGTCAATCTATGTTTTAAAAAACTGGAATAGATTTCCTTCAAATGAAAGTATTCACAATGGGAACACTAGACAGAAACGTAATTTCCATGTTCCGTTTCGTCAATATAAATTAACATCAAATAGTTCTTCAGTGGTAGGTGTAATTATTTTCAATAAGCTGCAGTAACTAAATGCAGTAACTTGCTGAAGAATCATTTGATTGAGAGATGTTTCTATAATTTACAGGAATTTTATGAATCGTAATCGTTATGAAGTGTATCTGTGTTGTATTTTGTTGCTATTGTTTTATTATCAACGGTGTTATTTACACTGTGAATTGTGTTGGCGTGGCTTTGTATGAACTTTAACGATCCCAATACATATTATCTGTGTGTCTAATAGAAAATAAATATTATTATTATTATCATTATTATTATTATTATTAATAGGTTCAATCCCAAACGCAATAAAAATTATGTCAGGTAATTTCTGGTAATTTATGCAAAAAGCGGTCAGCGAAGTTGTAGATTGGTTTTTATGCGTCGAACAGTTTCCACTCAATCTGGTCTACTATAAACTTTATACGGGGAATCATAATATTTCCGTTTTCCTTCATTATTCGACATATATCATGTACGATTTTGAACCAACCCTATATTTTGAGTTGAAGATAAACTTATTCAACTGACCTTGAAAATACTATATGTTCTGATAAATGCACACGAGCTCCTGTCAAAGTTATATGTCAACACAATTCCTATAAAGGCATGCAATTATGATTTTGAACTTACTACATATAGTGATTTGATATTGTAATTCAAAAATATCTTCTATCGTATTGAATGAGCTCCGGGTCCTCAAGTTTCTGTATACACATTTCATGTTCAATTCACATAATATATATATAATACTGATAATAATAATAATAATTGTTTATTATAGGAAACATTATGAAATCATATGTAAAAAAATATACTTTATCTGATGGCATGTCATAATGACAACGTTATGTCACTCAATTTTGATGACATAAGGAAGCTCATTGTGGTACTTAGTCCCATAATGAATTCATTATGGTACTAAGTACCATAATGAAATTCTATATGAAAAACATAATACGACCAGAGAGAAGATGGTTTTCTTTCATTAGATGAGCATTCAAAGTAAGCCAACAATACTTTTTCATGAGTGATATTCTTGATTTTCTTAGTAGAACACCATTCTTCGTACCGATTGAACGCTATTTCATATACACTCCGTGATTTTTCCGGCAAAAAGGAGTCCACGATATTTCGCGTCATTTCTTCCAAATCAGAAGGTGAACTACCAGTTTCAGAATAGCTCATTATTATTTAAATTATATTCAATTCTACGTGACAATTGTGTTTGACAGCAGATAAATAAATATTTCCGTTACAACCTGACGTTGTCAAGGAAATGGCAAAGCACAGCTCACTAACCTACTAATATTTGAAACTACACATATACTTACTCCTTTAAAAATAGTTGTTATTGTGACATGTCAAAAATGCAGTTTTCGATTTTTCGAAAATGTAATAATATAAATGCCATCAGATAAAATTTTGTATGTAATACGAATCATAAACAATCATTATGGCACACCTCGCCCAATAACATTCACGACTTGTACCATAATGATCGTCTTTATGATCCTTATTACATATGTAACAAGGCTAAATTGGCTTTAGACCCATTTCCCTGTTTTATATAGAAAAAAAAATTATAATACCTTTAACTTTACCTGACAAGGAGAAATTTATCTTTTCATAACTTTCTCGACGCTGTCACCCCTGTAATACTAGCCACTTCAGTAAAAATGAATAACAATGATCTTCATAAAAAAAATGTCCCGCTGATGTCACCATTTATAACGTAGAGCCTGTATATCGACAGTTCTCTGTTTTACCATTTTTTCAATACCTTTGGAAATAAATATTCATACTTACTAACCATATCTTTCTCTGATGTCCACCTTGGAAAGGACCTGCCCTTATTTTCATATATATTTATATATGTTTGCCCTAACCAAAATGAGCTCTTTCTTTTGCTCTATTGAATACAATAAATCTTATAAAGGGCTCTACTGTCACCAATAAGTTGTTTTTTAAAATTTTTCACGCCAATTTCTTTTTTCACTGGTTTCATCACCTTCTAGTCCAAAAGAGCTAGAATTCGGCTGAAAGCCATTGATGAGTCTTTGGTGATTTTTTTTTATAAAAGTTCTTAAGGAGGTTGTAAACTCTACTACAATAAAAAGACCGAATTAATTATTAACTACCATATAATGAGGAAAAGGAAAAAATTAATTTTTTTTTCAAAACATCTTTAAAATACACCTTTTTTTTGTATTGAAACAAGAGCTCGAAATAAGGTCAACTCAAATATTCCACTTCATAGAACTTATCAAATCCTATTTCTAATAATTTTCAAACATTATATTTAATGTTATGGGCCCAACACCCAAAATGCGTGAAATATATCCCTCTATAGCTTTACTAGAGGCTATTAAAATTTTCTCATACCAAATCACCCTCATATGCTTTACAACCTATACATGAAAAAAAATATAACAAGCAAAAAGGGAAGAATCCAAACCACCAACCTTCAAATCATCTAATATGTTAGGTTAGCAACCAAATACCCAAAATTTCTATTTTTCCCTTGGAAAATTACGCGAAACAAATTTCTAGTATTTCGCGACAACACTCGCCCGAAAATCAATCCGTTATTTTAAAGATCGACTATTCGTCACATGGACGTATTATACGTCCATGATTCATCACCAAAGCCCGCCGAGGAGTCCCTCTCGTTGATTACATTTTTGCCTTCCAAATTAGAATATTTTTTTATGCGTAGTAGCGTTTCTAATCATTGATTGGTCTTTTCAGTTAAGTGTTACTTTTGCATATTCGAATCCTATTGGCTTATCAATTATGGTAAGATTTTTCCAGATGAATCTCTTTCACAAATAATTATTGTTATTTCAGCACAACGGCAATTAGACCATAACACTTAACTGTGTGAAGATATATAAACAAACTTCTAGACTTAAATAAACGATTAAACTCTAAAGCGATAATTGATTATTTTTCAATCTCCCATTGAAGATTGATGGTTGACTTCCAGTAACTATGAAGAGAAATATTTCACTTACAATAAATTCAACAACTCTTATAATATTATTTCAAATGAATCTTGAAGAAAATGACTTCATTCAAAATCCACAAACATATACAAGGTGTTATTATTTATACAATAATCCCATAAAATTCGATTATTATTTCCTTTAAACCATAAAATTTCTCAATAGCATTATAAAATTAACAATTATTATTTCAAATCAAACTATTCTAACAACCATCTTATTTTTCTATATACATAACACTTTGCTAAGTGTTACACATACATAACTATTTTGTATTTTTGGCAGATTGTTGAACTAAATTATTTTATAATGATGAATAGAGGGATAACTTCTTGAATTTATGGTAAAATTTGAATTGGAATGTTTGTGTTTATTTTTGACAGAATGAATAGAAAATGTCTATCAAGGAGTAATCTGGCAAGAAATTTCGCACTTAGATGAAAATTCTTTACTTTAACAATTCAGTGCCTTTATTAAGTTTAAAAAATTCACTATGATAGTGTCCAACTTTATATTTTATTTGAATACTTAAAAAGTGTGTGTGTGTCTTCTTTAGTTGTTTAACCAATTCTCAGAAGATAATGAAAACTTGTACAAGTTAAGATCACGGAGCCTTACCTATACATTTTGAAAGTACATAGCCGCAGTATGTACGCAAACATTAATAGAGACTTGGCTGGTGCCTCGGCTAAAAAAATTCCGTCTGCAAAAGCCTTATTTTGCATACATACAAATAGAAATTCGAAATTCTATAAAAAAAAGCAATTAAACCCACACATAATGTTTCTTTTTCCACAGGCTGCGCACTTCATAATCGAAGTCAAGGAGTTTTCGTTCAAAGGTGTTCATTCTTCTAACTGCAAAAATATAAGGATTGAACACCGAAGACGGCATTTTTTTATATTAATTGCTATTTTTCCAGACATTTTCCTTCTTTGTCCCTATAGAATCATTTTGGTCAACCAAGGCCGGCGTTCGAGTGTCACAGTCACGTGCCACATTCAGTAAAAGCATCAAAGGGACGAGATAAATATTCCCCCTCAATCTTTTCAAAGGGTTGTGTCTCATTATGGCAAGTGCCGTATAATATCCCTTTCATTTACCAGATTCAAAAAGCGGAGATCTTTGAACATTTTTCATGACAAACTCGATTTACTTGAAAATAGTGAACTTCTCTTTCATAAACGCAGACTTTATTGCGAATGGTGCTGTGATTCAATGTAATCAGCTTCTTTATTTCGAATGCAAAAGAGTAAAAATGGAGACGGTACGCGTAGCGTATATGTTTCGCAATGAAAAACAGTCACAATCTTCCAATGTTCAAAATAACCTCTTGTGGGGTATTTATGTTGAAAAGGGAAACATTCTCCATTGAATAGGAATATTTCTATTCAATATTCAACTGAGAATGTTTCACTATTCAATTGGTTAATTTTTATTCATCCATATTCATACGTCAAAGGCCGATTTGAAAAAAAATAAAAATGATGAGGTTTGTTAATGTTTTGTTGGCATTTGAATGATTTTACAAATGTGTTGTTTATCCCGGATCTCATCTCTCACAAAATCTAGTACGGTAATTAATCATATCAGCGATATGTTTCCCTGCATATTGAATAATAATTTTGTTAGAGTATGTATTTCGGCAAATTCATAAAAGACGTCTGTTTACAAGCTTTTATTTACTTTCACCTGTCCCGATGTGTGTTATCAAATCTAACAAGTTAAATTTGACTCACTAGTTGCCCGATTAACGTGAAATTTGACAGGTGTTCATAGTCCGCGTGACAATGCATTAAGGAATTTTTGTTTGAGAAAAAAATAAAATGGTGGCTTCAAGATTTTTTGTCAAAATTCATAAAATCGAAATGGCGGCTCCAAGATGGCCGACGATATTTGTGAGTATGGTCCGATTCTACTCAAAATTACTATATGGGGGTTTTCGGTATCAGAAGATTATGAATTTTTTTGCAAAATTCACAAATTCAAGATGGTGGCTCCAAGATGGTGGACGAGCTTTGTAATTATTGTCCGATTCGATTCAAAGTTGGTATGTGGGGGTTTTCGGGGTAGGAGATTATGAATTTTTCGTCAAAATTCATAAAATCAAAATGGCGGCTGCAAGATGGCGGTCGAGCTCTGTGATTATGGTCAGATTCTATTCAAAATTGGTATGTGGAGGTTTTCGGGGTCGGAGATTATGAATTTATTCAAGATGTCGGCTCCAAGATGGTGGACAAGTTTTGTGATAATGGACCGTTTCTATTCAAAATTGGTATGTCGGTTTTTTTGGGGTCGAAGATTATGAATTTAGTCGAAGATTATTGATTTTTTGTCAGACTTCATAAATTTAAGATGGCAGCTCCAGGATGGCGAACGAGTTAATCTTTACCCTAACAACACAAGTACATCCCCTGTACATCCCAGGGACGTCCTTCATTTGATAATAGGGGATATTCTTTGACGTCCCAGAGACATCTACTTTCCACTGAAAAGGGCACCCAAAGGATGTCCTTCTGGTACGTCCCAGGTATGTACCAAGTCCCGACAATGGACATCAAAGGGACACCCTAGGGATGTCCTATAATTAAAGTAGGAAATCCTAGGGACATCCCTGGGATATATGAGGTACATCCCCTGGACGTCCTCGAATGTCCTTTACTCTCATTCATTTAATTTGAAAAAAATCATGGAAAATATGGAAGAAAAAGGAAATCCCAAGAATCTCAACACAAAACGAGTTTAATTCAGAAATTAATATGCTATATTGTGTTAAAATATGATAAATAAATAAACGATAAACAAAAACTCATTGTATATATAAATTCATATGATGAATAAACAAAAAAATACTGGGTGAATCATTTGAAAATTGTCCACATATTAAGGTGTTGCATTTATTGCAGGCCATGCATTATCTTTTTCTCTGTGGCTTCTCTCCTTGGTCCTCCTGAAAAACTTCTGCAAAGCCTCATCAATCTGTTTTTTATTGCCAATGGCTTCAGAAGATCCTGTTACAAAGATATTATTGCAGGTGGAATGGAATTGACAATGAAAAAAATACTAATACAGATATCATGTTATTGTTCTTTCAGGATTTACGATAATAGAAAAAAAAACTCACAATATATTATTGCTGCATATGTTATGTTGTGTTTCAGGGCCCATTCAGTTAATTTACGTTTAATTCTTGAAGGTCTTCTCTTGGTGTCGGGCTAAATTCTCCAAGGGAAGAACAATCACACAAATTTTCAGAACTTGAATCACATTGATCAACTTCAGGAATTTTATCTGAACAGCCATTAATCGACTAGTAGAAGGCCCACTACAAGCCTCTCAAGATTCTTCATTTTATCTTCCAAGTTTTCTTGCCCTTTTATATTTATCCAGTGTATTTTTTTTCTCAAGCCTTGAGGATGGATACCTTCCTCATACGATCCATTATATTAATGTGTACCTATAATAGATTAATGAATATACTATAAACATAATATTCAGAATCGATTAACCATATTATTGGAACAATCAAGCCTTTGATCATAAAGATTACATAATTGTTTTACCAACTTTAAACTGAACTTATTATTCCAATTTTTCAACTATGATATACACAACACTATAACTGATCAAATGTTTCAAATGCTCACAAAAGTTCGTCAAACACAATAAGGATGCCGCTAATTTTTTTACATCGAACGAAGAAAAGTTAGAAACTTGCAAATTATGCGAAGTGAGGTTAACATTTTTGACATGACAGATCACCAACGAATTCAAGCAATGTTACCAAAGCCAAACAGGACAAAACCACAGAAACCGAAGTGCAATTGTGTTTGGGATTTGTGTATCATTCTTGATAATTTGATTTAAGGGTACATGCATAAATAATTTGCTGCTTGCGAAATGGCCACTTCCAGAAATTTCTGAGATATATTTCCATTTTCTTTATAATTATTTTCCAGAAGAAAAACAAAAATTTTCAAAATAAAATATCAAATTTGAATTTTTAATGAACATTTTGATAAGTTTCGACGATTCTTATATATGATCATGGATATCCGAAATACCAGGGACATGAATGGGACAACCTAGGGATATACTAGATGGGCTGTCCTCTGGACAACCTCTGCGGGACATCCCCTGGATGTCCCAATCATGTCCTTGTACTGCGGTACATAAAAAGGACATACCTAGGACATGTTGTTAGGGTGAATAGTCTTCTCATTGAAGAACTAGATAGCTCAGAACTTACAGGAAAAATTATTCATAATGACGATGCATTAACAAAAATGCATATATTAAGGCGTACTCACTAAAAAGCACAAAATAAAATAGTTAACAAAAAAAACCTTTTTAAAGACAAGCTTTTATTCAAATGCTCTAAAAAGTTAAAATATTTGCTTTGGATGTGCGACGTAGGTTATTCCGTGATTTATAGATTCAAAAGCTTGTCGCTTTTGTATTCGAACTGAAAACTTTTTGCGACAACTCACGGAATAACCTACGTCGCACATCCAAAGCAATTATTTTTAGCGCATTTGACTAAAAGCTTGTCTTTAAAAAGGTTTTTTGTATTAATTATTCACCTTGTCTTCGCTATACGATCGCTCCATTCCATCTTCAACTTGAGTGGTAACAGTTTTTTGAGAATGTATTGATTTAGCAAAATTATCAGTTTTTAAAAATATTGATGGATTCAGCAGTTGAATTTGGAAACAAATATTCCTTTGCCAACTGCATCTGTTAGAAAAACAACATGTACCATGATTCATAAAAAAAATTGAGTGACATTATTTGTTACTGAGTAATTTCACAATTCATTTCAGCACACAAAACCGTTGTTATGAATACATGCTATTGAAGTACTCAGATGGTGATTGAATACAATAATTATATCGAAAAACTCAACATAAATTTGTAGGGATCTACCGCGTCGATGAAATCGTAGCGGGCATGTCACAAATTCGTGGTTAATGACATGATTAATCAAATGATAAACAACGGTTGTAACAAAATTTAACGCCTTTTGAACCTTTTTCGAGTACACAGCTTCGAAACTTTGGTAGCACTTCCGGTAAATGAAAAAGTTGATGAAACGTCTATATTTTGGAAAACATTGGCAAGTATCTACTGGTTTTCATTGTCTACTTGACGGATGGTTGAAGAATAGACAATAATAGTAAAAGAAAACAGCTTGATGATTCTAGTATGAGCTCTTGTTTCTTCTAATTTTTCCCTTCAAAAAGTTGGTTTGGGAAGAATTCTTGCCCAGCAAAATTTTCTTTAATGTAAGCTTCATTCAACGGTTAGGCGTTTATAATTTGTTCATCGCAATACTGAGAAAAGTAACTCCAAACTTCATTATGAAATTTCAACTATCGAATTATTCGTGATGGCCTCGGAATCATAAACAACCACTCAATGATGAAAACATAAGAAAATTTGAAAGTTATCCAAACTTGTCATTTTGTTTTCTTAAGTTAATAGCTACTTGAAAGTTATTTTCTGTTATTTTCAGTTACAACAGGGAACTGACTTGTGACTAAAGGTCCTTATAGACTGAGAGCTCTGGCTACGTAAATTAAAAATGATAAGGTACAAGGGAAATTTTTACATAGAAACCTTCCTTACTAGCTGCAGGCAGAAGTCAGTCCCGGGGCTGGAAGCGGGGGCGGGCGATCAAATATTCTTCCAGAGCGCAGCCCGGCGCTCACATAACTCCAAACACTTAATCATTCAACAAGGCCCGGTAGCCCATTCGTATAAACTGCTCTTCTCCTACTCCATCTTTGGCACAGCAAAAGCTCGTAAAGAATGATTTGACTTTTTTCGTTCTAATTGTAATCCTGCCTTTCATGCTGCTTTTTGGGTCCACGTGGACATTTCGACCAACCGGAACATTCTTGTGCTACTTTTTTTATACTAAAGTGTTGCTAATGGGATTAGCTGTTAAAAAGATCCATTGACATTGAGCAACTTGGCTCTTTTCAATATGTATATTGAACATTTTCATCGGGCATTAATCTGTATTTTTCTGATTGGTTGCCAATCACTTTTTGCCGTTTTTTGTTGCCCGCTTGGGTCGTTTTAGAAAATATTGGATTATATTCTATCCTACCAGTTCTGTACGCGGTTATGTCAATTTCAGGTTTGAAAAAATGCATTATGCAATTTGTGATTTCGCCGCGTCTCCAAGCTAGTACATAAGAGGAATATATGAAATACTTTTTCACCAGGCCATCTGGCATTTCTTCGTTGCATGTATCTACCAATTTTTTTAAAATTTGTTGCAGCATAATGCTGTAGAGCTTGTCTTTCTCTTCTCCGGAATCTTTTCAAGTTCCTTTCTTCTTGCATTTCTTGCTTCTTTATATAGTACGTCTTCAAAAGGGTTAATTTTTACAAGCTTTCATGTAGAATCACCTGTCCCGGTGTCTATCTGTGTGTCTGTAATCAAATCTTGCAAGTTAAATTTGACCCACTTCTAATCGTCCGATTGATTTGAAATTTGGCAGGTGTACATAATTCCGGTAAAAATGCATTATGAAATTTTTGTTAGAAAAAAAAACAAAATGGCGAAAGAGTTTTGTGATTATGGCCCGATTCTATTCGAAATTGGTAAGTGGGGGTTTATGGGGTCGAATATTTTTTTTAAGCTTTTATTGTTAGTTTTACCTGTCCTGGTGTCTGTCTGTCTGTTTGTCTGTAATCAAATCTTGCAAGTTAAATTTGACCTACTTCCAATCGTCCGATTGATTTGAAATTTGGCAGGTGTACATAATTCCGGTGACAATGCATAATGGAATTTTTGTTAGGAAAAAACAGAATGGCTGCTCCAATATGGTGGACAATTTTTGTGATTAAGGGTCGTCTATTCAAAATTGGTATCTAGGGGTTTTCAAGGTCGGAGATTATTATTTTTTTGTCAAAATTTGAAAATTTCACATGGCGGCTCCAAAATGGCGGGCGAGTTTTGTGATTATGGTCCGATTCTATTCAAAATTGGAATATGGGGGTTTTTGTGGTCGAAGATTTTTTTTTACACTCTTTTTTATTAGTTTACTTGTCCCGGTATCTGTCTGTCTGTAATCAATTTTTGCAAAAAAATTGACCCACTTCTAATCGTCCGATTGCTTTGAAATTTGGCAGGTGTACATAATTCCGGTGACGATGCATTATGAAATGTTGGTTAGGAAAAAATCAGAATGGCTGCTCCAATATGGTGGACAATTTTTGTGATTATGGTTTGATTCTATTCAAAATTGCTATCTAGGGATTTTCGGGGTCGGAGATTATGATTTTTTTCAAAAATAGATTAGACAGAAATTACTAAACTAGTTATTTAACATATGAATACTAAAAAACAAAAATAAATGAACGAAAATAAAATTAAAAACAAGATTTTACTAGTTGTTAATAAAAACAGAACTTATAAGTTAAAACTAAAAAGTATAAAAAAATTATATATTATTTATACAAATGCGCTAAAAAGAAAAAAAATATTGATTATTATAGATCTGCTTGCTATGCCTTGAGGTCATTAAAGGAGCACTGCAGTCAAAAAATACTCCTCACTCTGTATTATGCGAATTTTCACTCTCAAATTCGATATGGCATAATGAATTGGGAGCTGGCACTGATTGTTCAAGAATATTAATTTTACAAAAATCCGCGTTGAGAATCCTCTGTAATCTTCCGTGGGGACACTCATATAAACTCTTATAAAAATAATAGAATTTTAACCGTAGTTGATATATACTTACTTATACGAAATATCGTGCTATGTTCATAAGAATCTTTCATTGTTTAGCTGCAATAGATCGAAGCATAATTACTCTACCAGATTTAAGAACAATTTACTTCCGGCAAAGCACTCAACCAAGTTTTACCAAAGAAACTTGTACTACAATGGCTGCAGAATCTATAATAATCTACCTGAAGAAATGCAAAGGGCGCCAAACATTCTCATTTTCAAAAATAGGCTCAAAGACTTCTTGACCCAAAAGAACTCTTACACACTTGACGAATTCTTTTCTTAAGAGGTTGTTGGGACCACTGTATGTCTAGTTGTATACATTTATATATCTGTGGTTCGTCGGTATTCGTGTTTTATTCATAATTTATGTTATATTTCTTGTCTTGTATGTTTACTGTGTATAGTTTCATTTACTGACGCTCTCGGCAATTTGTTATGGACATCATTGTAATGGTTTTGATAACTTATTGTTGATTAAAGTATATTATTATCATTATTACATTATTTGATCTAGATTATTAGTGAGTAACAGATTCAAAAGTTTGCCGCGGATACAAAATAGGTAATCTTGCGCGGCAAGATTTTGAATCTGTTACTCACAGAATCTAGATAAAAAAATTGAAGAAATATTTTTTTCCTGTTTAGTGCATTTGTATGAATAAAAGCTTGTCTTCAAATTTTTTTTTCATAATTTTCTTCCATAATCATTAGAATGTTGGCGGTAGTATTGTATACGGTCTTTACTGTGCACTCTTTTATAGTTCTCGCCATCTATTATCCGCATGTTGTTTGCCCAGTCCTTTAGAATATTTACTAAATATGCATCTGAAGTTTCCTTATTAAATTGGTAGTTTCGACAGGCACGAAACATAGTAAACTGTCTCCAAATATTGACCGAAATGCTTTTTCCGATGTTTATGAAACAGTAGTTATGTGTTGAAAATATTTGACGGGATCCTAGGACAAAAACCGATAAACCCTAGGTTTTCTAACCGTTGGCGCCCTGTGCAGATAACTTCATGATATATACGTAACAGTTATCTAAAATAATTTCAACATCTGTTACAATTTTTCAAGAGGGTCTTCTGAATACGCCAGTTTTTTCAACATTGAAAATTTCCAATATTGAGAAATAACCAATGTACTTCTGAATATCATCAATACAATTATTACTAACGAACTGTTTTCCAGGAACTAGAAAAGCGTGTCTTTGTTCCCGTCGAACATTCTCTTTCCATCCCGGAAAATGCTGTCCAGGGGAGTGAGGCCGTTGATCGGACTGCGTTCAGTGGTCTCCCTAGGGACGCGTCCCTCGTTTGGAGAAGGCTCGTCTCGGCAACGCAGGGGACTCGCTAGTGGCGTTCTGCCGCAACTCACCAAGGTAGGTCAGGGTTTGGAATGTGATGTTGCCAATGTGTGACCGGCCAAAAGCATATATAAATATTTGTTGATCCTTGAATTCTAGCCTTGGAAAATATTAAGTATCGTTTGAATCACAGGTTGGTGCTTGTTGATTTTACAAACTTCTCCACTGAAATGGTGGGAAAATAATACCCAGTAATGAAGAAAAATGTCTTAGACATGTCCATGTTCATTTATTCCTGACATAATATTTAACTTTCAAGTCTCCACAACCCGAATCTTATGATTTAGGGAGTATTCGAGGATACTTTTAACTTTCTACTTCTCCACTTCATATGAAAAATTGAAAATATAATTGAAAATTACTTTCAGATACAAAATGATTTTTTTCATCACATTTTGTTTCCATTCATGTTTGTATTTTCAGATATCTTTCATTGGAACTTTCCTCATATCGAAAAAAGAGTTCTGAAACGAAATTCCTTTAGAAATATCTTTTTTTTATTGGTGCCCCATTTGACCCATTAAAAGCACGCCTCAGCGTGTTTAAATCGAACTTTAAAAAACGCGCGTTTTTTAAAGTTACCATGGCAACATCAACAAATCGAGAAACATGGTCTAAATGACAAATTTTTGATTATTGATCTGACAGGAGTACCTTGTAACGTCAAATAAAATATTACTAACAAATTCAGAACTTTATTCAAACATTATATAACAATTAATATTTATAAATGTAAATTGAAAGTGCAATTGGTGTTATTTGATATTTTAATATTTCGATTTTGTAAATCGGAGGAAATGGAATTCAAATTAATACTGTTAACATTCTCAGAACGCAATGAGGTTGAACGTCCATCAATGGCATTTCCAATAATATTTGAAACATTATTCTTATTGCTAATGCTCTCTTCAACGTAACCAGTCGCCACAGCTGCCGATTTCCATCCTACTTGTCGTTGGATTTGATCTATTGTCATGCCACTATTTGCCATAATGGTAGCGGACGTACGTCGAAAAGCATGTCCCGTGTATTTCTCAGGTTCATCCAATTCAAGATAATGTGCAATTTGCAAGGACATGATCCAAATGTATTAATACCAACCACTTGATTGGTACATTTCCCCTTATCATATCGTAAGAAAACTCGGTCTGTGCTTACATTTTGGGGGCGCAATGATAAATACTGCTTCACCAAACGCACATAACTAATTGCTTCACTGTCGGCTACAGCAAAACGTCGAGCCTTCATCGTCCTAGACGGTCGGATAGTAAGAACCATTACGATTCCTTCTTCTTTGATGTCATATAAGCGCAAATCGCATAATTCACATCTTCTACAAGACCCAAAGATACTGCAAATGGCTACCATCTTCAAAAATAAATACGTAATGTCCGGTGCATCTATGAAAAACTTCCGCAAGGCATCTTCATTGAATTCATATGCCTTCTTGGCTACGTCATTCTTACTAATTGCCTTCATGAATGCATGCACTTTCGCAAAGGATTTTATATCGACTCCTTTGTTTATCCTCAACAAACATTGTAATTTCGAATGAATAGCCCACATAGTCGACGCCTTGTATTGCTCCGACATTTTCTGAAGGTAAGCAAGCACAACTCGTTTATAAAAAATTATTTATGTGATACCTCTTGCTCCCCCATCCATTTGATGAACTTTTCATATTCTTTTTTATATATATCACTGGATTATTGCGGTATTAACCGCGATTCTGCCTCACTATTCAAAAAATCGATATTAGAATAATTCATTTTTGAGCTCTGGTGACAACAAATATTGATCTTTGATAACAAATTGCAAATGAATATCTGTTTTTCTCATTTCCATGACAACGAAAGGTATACTGATGTCACATCACGAATTCAACCATTTTGTATTATTAGTTCTTATTTCTATTTTTTGTAGTAATAATACCAGTACCTATATATGATTTCAAAGTGCACCAATAAAAAAAAATAGCGTAAAGTATTCGTGGATAACTGGTCTTAAAAACACTTGCTCTAAATCGCGCGTGTTTTAAAGCCCTTTCTATCCACTTATACTTTAATATATATAAAAGTCTTACAAATATCTTTCGAAATCCAGCCCCAACAAACATTAGAGCTAAAATTTTCGTCATTTCGATCACTGAATAGATCTGCGCCCAGTTTGCCGAAAGTTAATTTTACGTAATATTTTCGCCACATTTGCAACTATGTGAAAAAAAAGAAGTTGAATTATAGTCAAATATATAACATTTATTCAAGTGAATATTTTTTGTCAGCTATTTGGACTTCTTGAAATAATTTTTCCTCACTGCTTGGTATGATTCTATTCCATTGTGAAATATTACTTATTAACTTCACACATACATTCATTGGGTTGCTTTTTATTAGTTCACTCTGTGTACTCTGTTTTGCTTATTTTATTTATATACTGTTACGAATGCAGTACGCCACTGCCTGTGTCCACACGGAATTCCAAGAATGCCCCGTGACTTACTGGTTGACGTCAAGCGGAGCTTTCCCACACAGATTCGTAATAGTTGGTGTCACAAGCGAGGATATTGGTGGTTGATGTCAGTAAAATTAATGCTGAATACGAGAAATACATGGAAGAAAAACGAGTTGAGGAGGAATGGCAGAGTGAGAAACAAAAGAAGGAGGAATGGCGGCAGAGAGAAAAACAAAAGGAGGGAGAACGACGGCAGAGGAAAAAACAAGAGGAAGACGGCACAGAAAAAATAAATGAAGGATAATCCAAAAAAAAAGAATAGAGAACAAGAACAACTCAAAGCATTCATCGAGCAGAATATTCAGAAAACCAAGGGGCGAATCGCAGATCTGAAGGGAGAAGCCATCATGGTACGAGAAAAACAGAAGTGTGGATGATGCATGAGAAAACAATTCAGCATTTGCGAGAAATAGAAAAGATCCAAGACCACCATGACAGGGTTGCCACATTCAGGTAAAACCTCCGACTTTTGATGAACAGTCGCTGTGGTCTCTATATCGTTAACAGTTTGAAGCTGCAGCAACGGCCAATGGGTGAGACGATGAAGAAAAGGCAACCGCACTTATAGTGGCTTTGTATGGATACCTGATTACGGCTCACAGTCCTCATAGTTGCACTTGGCAAGTGCTTAATTGTATTCCAATGAGGACATGAATACAGATGAATCTAGAGAGGAATAAAATAAAACACACCTACATTTCATATGACAGCCAATTCAGTCTCTTAAATGCCTCAATGAACATGAACATGAATACACAACAAGGTGGACACAGAGGCAATGAAGGCAGCGAAAATGCCGACTGACTAAGCAAAACCCGAATCCTCATTTACTGCGAAGAACCAGCACTTGGAATTAGCAAAACCCGATGTAGAAACCTAATAGAGCAGTGGATAAAAAACGCCAAAAATATTGGGACTAAATCGAAGTGCAAAGACACATAACATCCATGGTGGACACCTGAGTCAAACGCTGACGGCTGATCTCCTAATATTGAATACAACAAAGGCACGCACACTGACTGGATTCTGTGACCTGAGGAAACATTGGCATAGTATGGGTATACAAAGGGAAACCGTGGAATTCAGACTATGAGAGGAGTAGAAGGAATTAGCCTCTCATGTCATCATGTGACGCTATATAATATAGGCGCAGAAGAACACTCGGACCAATCAACCCAGAACCAGGCATGGGTCCGAAAAAATTAGTAAATAGAGTTACTGTACCTTGTAAAAGACACAGGGCCCCACAATTAGGAACCACTGACGACAGTTCATTATAATAGTCAACCGCAGGACTCAGTGTTAAGGAAATCCTCTAAGGAAAGCCAATCCTTTCGCTCATCAGCATTCAACTAACCAACCGTTTGAAAAGTATTTTTGCCACTTCTGCCTATTTAATATGCCTTGAATCTATTGAACTCCCAATTACCGACTTAATATATTATTTATATGTGTCCCTATATTAGTAAATTTTTCCTAAAATGACGTAAATTTTTTTTTTATGTTATTGAATTTCGAGCCATATTTTGTCGCTTAATTTTATTACGCATCTTTTGAATTGAAAAACTTCCCCAAATTGAGTTATTTCAAATTTCCTCAAACGCTATACAATTGATGTTCCACGAGTTAATATTGGTATTCGCACTTTTCCAAGTTTCCCCTTGGCTGTTTATCTCTATATGTATTAACACCAGTAACTTTAGAAGTGAGTGTGAGAAGTAGTAGAAAATATTTCACAGTAACATAACTTTTGATAGAATTTAAAGTAAACAACTTCACTCAATCATTTTCACTAAACTGGGTTTACAAAACCACGACACGTGTTTCGATAATACAATAGCTTTTTCAAATGGATATAATACTAACTCAACAGTCATGTTGAATAGTCAAGGCAGGTAGTAGCAGGTATATATGAAACTAATTAGCAATATTAAGGATATTAAGGATTATCCATTAGGTATTTATTACGAATGACGCTAATTAGAACGAAGATTATATACATGACCTGTTTAATCTTCAGTAAAACAAATTTGAAAAAGATTAATTATTTAAGTTGATCTAGTCATTAACCAACAGAAATTAGTAATAAACATAACTTTTCAATTCTCCATAAATCTTCATATACCTACAGACATCACATACACATACACAGTACATCAACCCATCCATACCAACATAAATTAGCCGCATATAACAGTATATGATACATAGATTAATTATTATTCTCTCTCTCAGAAAGAAATTTCAATAAAGAATTAAATATAATTGAACAAATTGCTATTAATAACGGTTATAGTCCAAACCTTATCGATAATATTCTTTCAAGAAAATATTTCATAAAAAAGCTCTAATAGAAGTGTTTCCTACTCAAAACGATAAACATAATTTCAAAGTTATCACGTATTAAGGCAATCCTACCGAAAAAATGGCTACCTTTTTGCGTAAAAATAACATCAATATCGCATATAAAACAGATAATAATTTAAGTAAATTTATTAAGAACAATCAAGATAAAACTGAGAAATCTGATAAATCTGGAGTATATAAATTATCTTGTGACTTTTGTGCTAGTTTCTACATAGGCCAAACAGGCAGAACATTTAAAAAAGTATTTTGAGAACATAGGAACTTTTTCGTCAATAGAAAACGATTTCGAAATATTACATACAGAAAAGAAAGGTTATTAACCTTCTAGATAAATTAGAAATCAATAAATGCAAAAAGTCGCAATATTTGCTTAATGACCAGATCAACTTAAAAAATTCTCCTTTTTTGAATTTGGTTTACTGAAGGTTAAACAGGTCATGTATATAATATCCGTTCTACTTAGCGTCATTCCTAATAAATACCTAATATCCTTAATATTCCTAATTAGTTTCATAAATACCTGCTACTACCTGCCTTGACTATTCAACATGATGCATCGTGATTGATGAGTTAGTATTACCTCCACTTGAAAAAGCTATTGTTTAGCGAAACACGTGTCGTGCTTTTGTAAACTCAGTTTAGTGAAAATAATTTAGTGTTTACTTTAATATGGATTTTCATCAAGTATCGGCCGTATCAATTCAAAATATTGATGGAATTTAATTTAAAATGAAAAACATGTCTTTTCTCAAGACAGCTGACTACAAATACCTATACAATATCCATAAAAAAACAAATAATGCCTCGTCGATGGTTCTTGCATATTTTTGTTGCAAAATGGATAAATATTAACCACTTCACTCAGGCTAACCACCTGTACACCGGTTTCAGGGTATTTGCTCCTCATCAGTACATGTCTGCGAACACTGAAACGATGAAAATTCACCAATTTCTTAGTTTTCGTTGGGATTGCATTAATGATCATGGCAACACTTTGTCGGACTATTTTTGTTTATTCAGAAAACTCATAATTAACATCTTAAAAACCTTTCAGGAGATGCAGTGAACTATAGATTAATTATATATATAATATATATATATAACACTTTTTCTTCGAAATATTCTTTTGGATTGCTTATTTCATGAAAAATTAACACTAATATTTGACATATGTGTCATTGATAAACAATCGCTTGCTAGATTTTTGCACCACGGCGAGAAAATATGTGTAGCATTTATGTTCTGCTTATTTGGAAAGCTAATAGAAAATAAATGTTGTATGCAACACGTACGCAAATGGCTTCATCATCTTCACATTCCGATTCGTTCGCTAAAGCCTCACTTTGCGAACTTGTTATATAATAATAGTAATAGTTTATTTCGACAATAAAGTAATTCATATATTCATAATAAATGGGTTTCATATTGAGTGAAAATAAACCAAAAGATCCTACAAAGTCTTTAGGCTGCACGTAGGCACACGTGATTTTGTGTAGAGTTTGTTACGGAATGTGAACACATATTTACACAATATCACAATTGAGACTAGAAGAAAGAATAATGTATGTATTGAAAAAGAGAAAAAAATAAGAACTACCAATAAAAAAAAACTTCAATTAAATTTGTATTTCAATAATTACTGTGAGTTCTTCCCTTGATTAAGTTGAGATGAAGATATTACAACTTCTTTCAAATAGGTTGGTCGTATGACTATTTCTCACTTCCTCAGGAATAATTCAATACATCCTTGGAGCTAGGTGGCAAAACTCCTTTTTCCTACAGTCTTCGATGTAAATGAAGTTTTTTAGCGGGTATTTCTTTGTCTTGTATTGTTTGTGAGGTCATGAGATTTTAGGTTGTCGGTTTTTGTATTGACTACCGTTTTATAGAATAATTGTCGTAATTCATATTTGAGTTTTTTGGAATACATTTTCAGTAGGGTATTTCAAGGGTTTTTTGTATAAAATTTTCAAAATCTTTATTTGTATATTGATTAGTTTTCTTAGGTACACACTGGCGGAGCCACCCCAACCGATGATACCATAATTCAGCCTTCATTGGACTAGTGCAAAATAAATCATTTTGAGTTGTTTTGTATATCTAAGATATTCACAAGTAATTTGAATTTATGCAGGACTGTTCTCAGTATTCCAGTAACCTTGTATATATGGTGAGACCATCTTAGGTGTTCGTCGACAGTTACTCCTAAGTATCTAATATAATTTACTTTTTTTATTAAGAAATACATAAACAACTATTGTGATCGCCTTTGATATTTTGCGAATGAAAGTTCAAATAAACATGCCTAATCTTCTACAGGATACAGAAAGTTAAGTCGAATATGCACATTTTCTTAATATCTCAAAAACTATCGGAAATAAAAAAATGGTCTATTATATTGATAGTTTGGTACTATCGAATAATGGTGTTGAAACAAAAGATACTTTCGATGAATTTTTGGAATTTATAAAAAAAAACAATTCCATGCGAGGAATTACTAGTATTGCATATTATTAGTTTGACCGTTTACAAGTATTAAATGTATGAAACACAATGTCACAAACAGAACATTCAGAGAAAAATTTATGTCACAGATTACCCGACGAACGTACTGGTGGACGTGTAAGTAACCTATGATTCCATTTTTTCGTTTTTTCTATGCAGTTTTGATTCCAGTGATTTCAATTCAAAATATCAAGTATCATTTTCAATTTAATTCCTAATATTGGTATGATTTTTCTGAGAGAATTATCCCCCATTCGCAAAGTGCCAAGAACAGTTCAGATTATTCATCAGCCCAGTTGGACCTTCTTGTAAATAAATATTATATTGATAAGATATGTCTGAACTATCAACGGAAGTTTGGCAACGATGTTGGAATAACCTCTTCTTGAATTCGAGTGTGCGTTTAATCGGATTGAGATTATTGATAATGATGGGAGAGCTGGAATCTAGGGGAGATTTTTCGAGTAAATAACATTTATCTACCTTCGAAAATGGTCCAAGTGAATTCAGATCATTCGGTTACATACTTTCAGTGTTCTTGTCCGAAATAATAGATTATTTAAGGAGATATCATTGATTGAAATGGGATTGGACATTAAATTTTATCGAACAGCTGAAAAATATTACTTTTAGTAAAACCCAACATTTCAGGATCGTTCAATGATATAACAAGTATAATAACCCAATTAATATCATGAGTATTTCAAAAATTATTTCAAATTCATGTCCCTATAACATGAATTTGAACTTGGGCCCTTTCGAGGAAAAATAAATCATGAGAATATTGATTATTGGGTTTTTTCTTGGAAAAAAGAAATTGATAAAAATAGTTTTTTTTTTCATTAAGGAATTTGACCCACTTTTTGTACACTCTGTGGAATATTCGATGGATCGGAGAGTAGTGTGTAATCCCTTTGACTTTCAGTATTCATAACCAAGTAACCATGTATTGTTGAAAATGTTGGTCTGTCTAAGAGCATTTGAGAGGCTGCATTTGAGAGGCTGCATCTCTCACCATTTCCAAAGAATTCAAATAATATACAGTGCGGTCCATAGGTATGGAATAAATTCATTTTTAGCGTTATTTTGTATTTGTTTAAAAACACCTGAAACATGTCAATTTATATTGTCAATTTGACAATTTATAGTATGAAAATATTACCTCCTTCTTGCACCCCTCCGAATTATGATCACCCCCTCAAAAATTTTAAATGAGAACAGGGGTCGTGTGGCACCTTATTCGAAAGGGATTTTCAAATTTGGTGCAATAATAACTGAGGTAATTTATTTTGAAAATGTAAAATGTTAATACTTTACGTAGAATGAGGGGAATAATGTCACATAATGTTTAGGAAGTATTTTTCAATTAATTTTACAATTAAATTAATTGTTCAAAATGACTACCATTCACTTCTTGACAATAAGCAAGTCGATCTTGGAATTCTCGTACAACATTTTGTAGGATCTCAGGGGTTATGTTGCTAATTTCTTCCGTTATCCTAGCTTTTAAATCTGCAATATTGTCTAGTCTATTGAAATATACTTTTGATTTTAAATAACCCCATAATAATTATTTTATTAATTAATAAAACAAATGGTTGAGAATGAAAAACTAAGAAACTAAAGTGTGATTGGGCGTCCTCTTGCTCATAGAAGAGGATGAATGCTTCTCCACTTATAAGGGATTTTGGGAATATCGGTGATACTCTGGAGTCATTGTACTTGTACCATGTGCCTTCATAAGGGTGTCTACAGTAAGCCGTGTAGTGTCCGCTATAGATTGTTCCACTATGGTTAGACACAGCATATAAGTTGTAAAGACACGGGGCTACGTTATCTGCTGCATAATTACTCATATCTAAACCACCGAGAGGGAAGTCAATGGTGGCATTTAGTTTTCCCATAAATCTACCCATCGGCGAGAATCGTTTCAAGTGAATTACTAATATTTTGGGGAACTTATGTATAGATAATGACTTTGTGCATTTTATCATTTCCTTGCAATTACAACAAGTTGGTTTCTCTTCGCCGTCCAAAATTTCTTTCCTGGTAAACGAGTCTAAACATTGTGAAAGACTGAGCTGGCCAGTATTCTGTGGAATATGAAATGAAAGGTCCCAGAAGGGTTCAAAAGAGACAGAACAATAGCCGCATGAAATACAATTCAACGATGATTTTAGTTGACCAACAAAATTATCAGGCATTTTCTTATCTGTTTTGCTAAACGTCAGGAAAAAATCGTTCAAAACACCAAAAAATTGTTCACAAAACCCACATAAATAATGTAATTTCAATCTAGTAGACTACTGTTATTTTGATATTTATAAGTTGCTGACACACGTCAGTGTATTGAAAAATATGTTTGTGTGTATTTGATTCAACTGAGGCTCATTTATCCGAAACTCAAAGAATATACTTTTTAATTATGATTGGATGCGGTAATAAAACAAGAACTCAAAAAGAAGTTTGTTATATGTTCAATAATGAATACCCTGGTCAACACAAAATAGAAACAAAATTTCGTGAAACTGGACATGTAAAAACTATTCAAAAACCAGGTCGAAATGTTAAATTGGATGAGGAAAAAAGTTAGATGTACTGTTAGCGATTGGGGAAAATCCGCATATGACAAGAAGGCAACTTGCTGCCGACAATGATGTAAGAATCTAAATCATCGATATTGAGAGCTTCACATAAAGAAAAATACCATCCTCATAAAGTTCAGTTGGTTCAGGAGTTAAATGCGAATGATCCTGATAGAAGGCAATGATTCTGTGAACTGATGATGGGCAGAATGAAAGCAGATTTGCAGTTCATAAACAAAATTGTTTTTTCTGATGAAGCTACTTTTCATTTAAATGGAACGGTTAATAGACACAACTGTAGATATTGGAGCAGAGAAAATCCCCATTGGAGGCTCACACACAATATCCTAAAAAAGTGAACGTTTGGGCTGGTATCATTAACAAAATTATTGGCCCAGTTGATGGTGAGGTTTTTTGATGAACTTTTCACAGCATACCTACATTAAAAATACTTTTTCCTGATGTTAATGATCCAAATGGAGTAGATAGATCAATTTGGTACCAACAAGACGGAGCTCCACCGCATTACAAACTTATTGTTAGAGATTATTTGAACTAAGTTTTTCCCAATAGCTGGATTGGAAGACGTGGAACGATTGCATGGCCGCCCAGATCCCCCGATTTGGCACCTCTCGATTACTTCTTATTGGGTTATTTAAAATCAATAGACCGGATAATATTGCAGATTTAAAAGTTAGGATAACGGAAGAAATTAACAACATAACCCCTAAAGTCCTACAAAATGTTGTACGAGAATTTCAAGATCGACTTGCTTATTGTCAAGAAGTGAATGGTGGTCATTTTGAACATTCAATTTAATTGTAAAATAAATTGAAAAATACTTCCAAAACATTATGTGACATTATTTCCTTCTACGTAAAATATCAAAATTTTACATTTTCAAAATGAAATTTTCTCAGTTACGATCGCACCAAATTTGAAAAACGAATATTGCTGAACAGAGAATGAAAATCCCTTTCGAACAAGGTGCCACACGACCCCCCTTCTTATTTAATTTATTTTAGGGGGTGCTCATAATTCAGAGGGGGTAATATTTTCATAATGTAAATTGTCAAATTGACAATAGAAATCGACTTGTTTCAGGTTTTTTTAAACAAATACATAACGCTAAAAATTAATTTATTCCATACCTGTGGACCGCACTGTATATAATTTTGCTACAACTGCCAGAACATAATAGTGCGTTAGGTTAGCACAAGAATATTGCTATTCTAGCTACCAGCATGACATTTTGTATACATGCTGATGAATGTATGGGAAACAAAAAACCATCGGGACAATGGTGGCCGAAAACAAGATGATTAAATATAGAACGTGACAACCTGCAACATGTGTTTGTAAGACGAATTATAAAGCCAACAACTGGAATATTTTAATTGGATCTTTCTCGTTTTCTCGAGAAAAATTTCAAATGGCTAAAGTCAGGCTAAGATTGATCACAAAAACCATCATTAGATGAATTAAACCAAACTACAGTATCAGGAATATTGTTTATTGGGAACACTGTCCATAGAGCAGTGCACTGTAAATTAAATATGTTGCATTTGCAGTTCCTTATACGCATGGTTTTGCATCTGCAGCTGATCAACTCTGAACCCTCGTCAGAAGCTTGTGGCAGAACTGTCCAAAGTGGTTGAATCGCATTATCATCACATTCCGAATTTGACGATTTCCACCCCCACTTGGTTGCATTTGGTATATCTGGTTGCAGTTTAAGATATTGTATCCGAATACACGTCTGAAGCATTGCTCGCCTCAGGTGTTTACGCAATGCTTCTTCGGTTGGTGGAATATTTTCCACACTTCGATTCTTTTGAGTGTAGAGTACTCTTCTACACTCGTTCACTGTTTCTATCTGGCTGGTAATATTATACATCAGTACAGTGCAAAGCTGATTCTTGACAGAATCCTCTTCAGTCACTATGTCTGCCGGGGATAGTCGAATGAATACATCTGTTATTCTTTGCATCTTCTCCGATACATTCCAAACTTTCGTTTTACCAACACCATGCATGCAAAACGGTAGTGCAGCACATATTTTAACAGACATTCCTCCCAGGATCACTGACAGTGTCTGTTTTTTCCAACTCCAAAGATCTTGCATACCCATTTGCTTCAGTTCGTGGAAGCTAGCAGCAGCGGTAACAATGACATCTGAATCCACTGTACTTATCAAAATATTTTAATAGCCCAACAATAATGCACTCATCACGTGAACGAGAAGTGTAGTATCTGCTTTTTCATGTGAGCATGGGGCGTTATCATCAATACTAACTAAGGGGCCTACAGATGTTACTGATTCTCCATCGGTACAAATCACTAACTCTTCGTTAGTTTCGAGTTATTTTATTTTGATTGACAGGAGTTCAAACAGCTGTTTTTTATTGTTATCACTCTGCGAGAATTGACTGAAGACTTTTGGCAGAGGTGTGGTTAGTCTAACAACCATCTTTTTTCCAGACCCTCTTTTCAGTCGTGTGTCAGCTTTGAGGCTACCAGGAAAATACCTATCAAAAACTATGTCGACCCTCTCAAATTTTCGGTGACGAAAGTCTATAGCAGGTTAAAATACTTTCGTGCAATATTCAGAGAATATTCAGCACCGTCGATAACTACAACCGAACAACATGCAACCCCGTTCTGGGCTTTGTCTTCTTCTATACTTTGACTCGCAGCTGATAAACAGGCTATGTTATCATATTTCTTTGCTGCTTGTCGAAGTCTTCCGAACTTACTTATTGCAGGTGGATATGGATGATTCTCATCAGCAAAAAAGGTTACGACATTCGTTTTTCTGATTTTATTTTTGATAATATATATATATATATATATATATATATATATATATATATATATATATATATATATATATATTCATTATTTTCTCGGAATGAAGGCCTCAGTCAGTCTATGTATTTTTTTATTCCATGCGACGTCTCGACATTGTTACTGTCATCTTCAGGTATATTCTTAAAATAATGTAAAACATGTAAAGGTTTAAAACATAATACGTTACATAACATCAAATACAATTAAAATTCAAAGAGACATCCAAAACTTAAAATATAATTCAACTGTTATTCTTTCATTATTTCGTTTCTTGTTTCATGATTGAATGAACGTTGTTGAATGTCTGAGATTGCTGGTATCAGGTTTGTTTTATCTGTTATCGTTTTTTTTAAATAAAATACATTGGAGTGTTCGACATTCAGTTATAGTACGAGGGCTCTATTGCTATAATTCATGCTAGATTTTTCCGTGTAGAAATGTAAAGATCAGTTTATTTTTCTAAATATATTTCTTGTTGTGGAGTGAGTGTTTAAAATAAGTTATTGTAGATTTGATTGAGTTTTTTTATGTCGTTTCTATTGTTAATACTGTTTGAATCTTTTTTTATATGAATCATTTCCAGGAAATTTCTAACTTTTGGATTGTTTTCTTTTGTCAAAATTTCAACCTTGTCAAAATCGAATTTATGTTGATTTTCGTTTGTGTGTTTAGACAATGCTGTGATGTCCGTTTTTGAGTATTTGTGGGCTTGAATTCGTTTCTGTAGGTATCGTTTGGATTGGCTTATATATGTACTTTCGCAATCTTTACATGGTATTTTATATACGGTGTGGGTTAGTTTATTTTTTGGAATATCTAGTTTTAATTTTGAGTACAAAATGTTATTTGTATTTTGTAATCGATGTGCTATTGTTATGTTGTATTTTTCTACTGTTTTTCTGATTTTATTGGGTATATATTTTGTTGTTGTCATTATAAATAGCATGTATCTTTTTTTTGATCTATTTTTCCACGAAGTCATCTGGGTAGTTATTTTATTTTAGGATATTTTTTATTTTTTCTGAAATCCTTTTTCTGAATTTTGGGTGAGCCAGTTCTATGGCTCGGTCAGTTGAGTTCTGAATAACATTGTTTTTAAAGCTAAGTGGTGCATTTGAAGTAGTTTCTGTAGCGATGTGATGAGTTGGGTTTAGTGAACCAGTTTGTGAATTTTTTTCCTAAATTGTCGTATATTATAAGTTGTATCAAGAAAGTTTATTTGTTAGTTGGTTTCTTTTTCTATTGTAATTTTTAATCTGGGGTGAAGGCCCTTATTCCGAGAGAATAATGAATATGAACATATGTGGTCAAGAAATTAGGAGTATATATATATATATATATATATATATATATATATTATAATTAATATGACAGGACGACAAGATCACTACCAAGTGTAAACATCAGGGATGAAGTGTTATTCAGAAGAAAGCAAGACGACAATTTCTGGAGTCCGGGAATTATAAAACAAAAAATAAATCCAAGACCTTTCACAATAGACAATGAAAGCGGTGAACTGAGAAGAAATACAACAGATATCAAATCAATGAAAAATAAAGTAGAAACACCAGAAAATAATATAGTCGAGGAGAGAGAAAAATTTACGAGGCCTAGAAGAGAAACAAGACTATCTAAGAAATTTTTAGATTTTGAAATGTTTAATATTGTTGAACACCTCTTATTCTAGTATACCAAGCGATTATTATGTTCAGGAGAGTCAATAAAGAGATTTCTCGTATTACTTGTTAGTTGAAAAAGCTACTAGAGAAATACCTTTGAAGTCAATCCCAGCTCAGGCTACCTAAATTACAAAGCGTAGAACAGGAAAATGAGATTATTGTAAAAGAAGAAGGACACGCTGATTGGACAAGCAACATTGCAGAGAAATACCTTCAAGGTCAATCCCAGCTCAGGCAACCTAAATTACAAAGCGTAAAACATGGTGTCAGGTTGCCGAACGGAGGTAACAGAAAACTAAGGAAAGTTAGGAAAAGTAAAGTAAAAAAGTAAGTGACAGACTTGACAAGAGAAACGACAAGTGTCGAAGATAAAATAAAAGAGTTAGAAGACAAGCAGAAAATATATGAAATGGGCCAAATCTCACGTATTACTTCGTTAGTAGAAAAAGCTGCCAGAGAAATACCTTCAAGGTCAATCCCAGCTCAAGCTACCTGAATTACAAAGCGTAAACACCTACCTGTTCTGTAACATGAAAGGTGATTGTTGAATTAATAACTTATCCACCTGAAGAAGCTATTGTAAGGGTCTTTTCCCTCTACTAGCTAACTTTGGCACCTCCCACTAGTTTCGGATATCCCTCGGGCGCCACCTTCAGTTATAGTGGGAAGGACACTACTCCGGGAAGTCTCAGTTAAGAAAATAAAACACTCCATTCTCAAAACAGAATAAATAGTTTTATTCAGCCAGGGCGGCTGACGGCAGCCTTAAGCTAATACAAAAAAAAACTGGCAAGCAATTTATATTATGAAAGCGGGGTGGGGGCATGTGAAAGCAAGCGTGGTAAATGTTACTGTAGCAACCAAAAAGCACATGCGGGGTGGGGAGTTTTTACGGAGTGGTATGAAAGCTCAAAAACGGGGTGCAAAGCGTCAGGTTTTCACATTACAGTAATAGGAAGTGAAAGCGGGTATCAAATGCAAGCTTACGGACGGCCAAAGCAACGAATTTAGGTAACAGTTCGTGATGCTCCGCGAGGACGGGACCTAACCTATGCTTCCTGTTCGTGCATAGCTTTTTACTCCCTAATCTATCTATCTTGCTTGCACGTATGAAGCGAGTCGCGAAAAATGTCTACCCCTTCAGTGACCGTATCACTGAACGTTAAAACCTGACCCTATTCCGCGCAGACTGTGAGAGGCAGGCCTTACGCAGTCCCAATGCTGACGTTTCACCATCCGTAATACTCCACATTGAGTACAGACCGGGCAACAAAATGTTGCCAACATGTTTATTGATGTTGGCAACATATTTGTTGGATACAGCCAATGATTATACACAATGAAAGCTTATTTCCTATCTTCTTATATTGGCCAAATTCCAGCTGCACATGCGCGGATTTGCATCGTTATTTGAGGTCACCAGGGAACCAGAACGGTTCATCCGCCATAAGTGCCCATGTATTTTTCTACTTTTTCACAGCGGTTTTTCTTCCTGTTGGTAACATTATTCTGTCGTTTTTTTTGTGTTTATGTTTGCTGAATCATTTGACTTTCATTCAATGGATCTCTAGTGCCATAAGCATCTATAGTTTGTCGTGAATAAGTGAAAATTGAATCGACAGTTAAGAACGTGTTGGAGCCCACTTCGTGATATAACACTTGTTTTTTAAATGTTTTTCGATTTATTGAACATATTTGAGTTAAATATAGCTCGCGGAAAATGCTGAAGGGTTGACATAATTCCTTAGGCCGTGTTACTTCAAGCTATTTTTTCTTCAGATCATGCTTGGAGGAATATGAGCCGTAGTTTCTTGTAAGGAAGTTATATTTTTTCCAGTTCTTTTTATATTCTCATTCATATATCAATTTCACACGTAAGTAAATCATCAAATTTTATTTTATTATCATATAAATCTCAGATTATTATTTTCTTCTTTCAAATAAACCCATACCAACAATTGTGACTTCTCTCACAAACTCTCATCCTCTTAGACAACTTCACCCAAATTTTCAACTCATAAAAATATAGAGACAACTCATTAATTCCTATTCATTAGAATGGGCCAAAAGTTTCCACAAATATTCTCAATGAATCGAAACAACGAAGTGCCCTATCACGAAATGATGTAAAACGCGCTTAGCATCAGTTCAATTTATGAGCTATCCACAGAAAACGTTGGCATCTAGTGTTCTAAAAATTCAATGGAGCTGAAGTAAATCAACACACCAACTAGAAACACCCCAAAAAAATCAACAGATTTGAGTTAAAAATACCAAGATAAAGATAGAAGGTTTTAAAAATCGTGAAAAATGAATGGGCTCTTATGGCAAACCCACCATAGTGGTGCCGCAGTATTTAAATATTTTTGAAAAGATAGATGGTATCGTAATCGGTCTATAATTAGATATTTTTTCACGATTACCTTCTTTATGAATGGGAACGACTTTGCCTATCTTTATTATGTTAGGGAATTGTCCCTCACGAAAGGATTGATTTATTAGATAGTCAGGGGTGAAATGATAAGTGGTAGCGTATTGTTGACAATAAAAACCGGTATTTCATCAAGTCCATGAGATTTTGAGTTTTTTAATCGTGTAGATAATAGATGATAGGTCAGATGTGGAAGTAGTGCCACTCATCATTCTCTTTTGTTCCAATGATGTGCCTTATTGCTTTGTGGTTCCCCATTTTTTGGGCCGATTATTTCTCAGCCCTCTCTCGAAAGTAAAATTGCTCTGACTCTGGTAATTTTTAGATATTCGAAAATACCGTGTATCTTAATCTACTACATGTTAATTTATGTGACCTTTCCAGTCAAAAATGGGAACATGGTGTCCAGAAAGTAACCGACAGTATGAATTTATAGGGTGTAAGATGAATGCATGTTGTTACTCCTAGTCGTAAATCTATTCGTGATATAAAATTTTGAACAAATTAAACAATGGCGTAACTGCTCATACGAACAAACATTTGATGATTGACTTATGAGTGAACAAACTTTTCTGCTGATTGATTGCATTCCACCTGTCTATGCATAAATCATTGAGGTTAAAATTAGGTAAACATTTACCTAAACATTCATAGACTGTGAAGACTTTCCGGTCAACATAAGGTAAAATTTTACCTCATATTGAAGTGATTTTTCATAATGCATTTTACCTATGGAGATAGTCGACTTTCGGTGAGATTCATCGGTCTCGATCGTAGATTTTACAACCTTAATCATAATTTTAGGACCTTGACGTAAAATATTTTGAGGGAAGTCATTTCACCTCTCTGATTGATAAAATGTTCCTATAATGCTGATTGAGAAACTAAATAATAAATTTTGATATTAATATATCATTAAATATCAACATTACATAACAGGAACTCTAAACCAATGTACATCTTGCTTGTGATTCTAATTTATATTTTTCCATGAAGTAGATGAAATTTAAAACCCATTTTTATGCATACGGAAATAAAAAAAATATTCACGAAAAAGAAGATTCTTCAAAATACATTGTTCCCGTTTCAATATTTATATTTGAAGTGCCGTTACTTTCTTTTCGCTATTCAATTCGACAAAAACCCTCTTTCCTTCCCAATTATCCTTTAGCCCACGTATCGACAATTGCCTTTATCGTGGGCCAAACATGTATACGGCAAATAGTTTTTGGAACAAAGAAAATATCAACCAAATTCCCCATTTCAGGATCGATACCCTCACGTGAAGAGGGGCGAATACGCCGAGCTAGACGAGCATCACTTGGGGTTCTTCAGGGATCTGCTCGGTCCGGATCGCGTGATCACCGATCCGGCGGATTGCGAGGGTTTCAACGTCGATTGGATTAAGAATGTCAGAGGTAGGTGATGTGTGCTTTGCGATAGTTGATTGTTGTTTTTTTCATTGCAAGTTCATTGATTTGAATTGGAAGAAGACATTTTCAGTGTGTGTTTTTGAAATAATTTGATGGTATACATTCAACTCAGTCGAAGTATTAGCATATTATTATTCATATCATTGTTATAGTCCAGTTAACAAGTGCTTTTTAGGTCAAATTTTTTTCGCATTCTCCGAAAATAATGATTGAGGTGTCATTCGATTCGGAATGGCATGTAGATATTTTTTGAGAGAATGCTAAGGCCGCTCGCAAAAATTGCAATAGTTATAAACAATTAAGTGAAAAAAAAAGTGGGGTTTGGTTTTCGCCAATATCTCAAAAACTATTCGAGATGATTCAAATTTGAAAAAAGATGCAAAAAGAAGAGAAAATTTCCTGAGAAAAAGTTCCGACTCCCGGAACTGTAGGACCAATATTTATAATTTTCCCAGAGGGTTGAAAATACGCCCGAAAACGGGTACTCCGGCTTGCGCAAGCGGACCTGTAATGAATGAATATTATTTAAACTTATTAAATATGAAAATTAAAAATTGAAAAAATTTAGGCGCCTGCAGGATAGATCAATAAACAATAATCCGTGGTCCAAAAATTTTTATCGCGAGTTCTCAATAAGTTATCCATTAGTTAATTAACACTTTTTTGTAGCACGAACATTAACATTGCAAGTGCGATAATTGTTAAACTATTAATCTGAGAATGTGTTCGTTTCGTGGAGCTATTTCTCGAACGTCTAAGAATAGATTCCCGTTGGAAAAATTGAAAAATTGTTAATTTTCGTTTTGTTATTAACAATTTACTAAGGTGAAAAATTATAAAGCTTCATTAAACATTGAAAAAAAGGTTTTTTTATAATATTATAATTGATCCGTTTTCTTATGATCAGAAGCTACTCAAAAATGTTTTTTAATAATTTTTATCTCCAATTGTTTAAAAAATTGTTATAAACAAATGCGTTGTTTATGAGATAATTAAAAAAAAAATTCATAACATAATTTTTGATGATAATTATGATTAAAAAAAAACATTTCTTAAAAAAAGAATTTTATTGCTTAAAACCATTTTTAAATAATTTTTTTTCCTTATCTTGGTCTTCGATATTAAAAAAAACGTTCAATATTTAAATTTTCATTGTTTATTTAATAAACAAATTATTATAAACAAATGAATTATCTCTTTGTATTTTTTTTTCCACTCAAAAAAACAAAAACAACCATGTATTATTTTAAGAAAAAAAAATATTTATATTTTTTATTAAACTTCAAATTTTCTGTTCTCTTTCATTTCACTACTCTGACCTGGTTTTTTATGTTTAATTTTATTATAACTTTTTAACTAATTGAGACTTATTTAATCTTTATTGATTAAACAACAAAATATGCCAAAATTTGAAGCTCTCACTCAATTATTTATTTAATTTATACCATTTGTTTATAAAAATTATCTTTCAGAAAAAAAATTCTACAATATTTTATAAACAAACTTACTTGCATTAAATAACATTTCTATTCAATTTTTAGTTACTAAGATGCTTAGGCTAATAAACTTGGAGAATTATTTTTTTTCGAACTTATTTTTATTCATAATTAAAAAAATTACCGAGCAAAACTAAAATTTATAAGCTGAAATTGTTGATAAATATACGTTAGATAAAAAGTTACATAAGTTGTATGGTCATAGTTATATTAGTTCATAAGATATTCAGACATAAAAGTAGAAAACAGTTCTGGCTCAATTTGTTGATTAATCAATAAAGAATAAATAAGTCTTAATTTTTTCCTTGTATCTTCATTAGTTAAAAAGTTATAATAAAATTAAACATAAAAAACCAGGTCAGAAAGGTGAAATGAAAGAGAGCAGAAAATTTAAAGTTCAATAAAAAATATAAATATTTTTTTTCCTAAAAATAATACATTGTTGTTTTTGTTATTTTGAGTAGAAAAAGAAAAAAAATACAAAGAGATAATTCATTTGTTTATAACAAATTGTTTATTAAATAAACAATGAAAATTTAATTGATAAACTTTTTTTTTATAATGAAGACCAAGATAAATAATGATTTTAAAAAATGGTTCCTTAATTTTCATAAATGGTAAAAAAAAAATTAATTTAAAAATTTTTTTTTAGATTATGTTATAAATTATTTTTTTTAATTATCTCATAAACAACGCATTTGTTTATAACAATTTTTTAAACAATAGGAGATAAAAATCATTAAAAATCATTTTTAAGTAGCTTCTAATCATAAGAAAACGGACCAATAAGAATTTTATGAAAAAAAAGTTTTTTCAATGTTTAATGAAGCTTTATAATTTTTCACCCTAGTAAATTGTTAATAACAAAACGAAAATTAACAATTTTTCAATTTTTTCAACAGGAATCTATTCTTAGAGCTTTGAAAAATAGCTCCACGAAAGGAAAACATTCTCAGATTAATAGTTTAACAATTATCGCACTTGCAATGTTGATATTCGTGCTACAAAAAATTGTTAATTAACTAATAAATAACTTATAAAAAAATCGCGATAAAAATTTTTGGACCACGAATTATTGTTCATTGATCTATCCTGCAGACGGCTGAATTTTTTCAATTTTTAATTTTCATATTTAATAAGTTTAAATAATATTTATTCATTAAAGGTCCGAAGGGGACGTGACTTGCGCAAGCCGGAGTACCCGTTTTGGGCGTATTTTCAACCCTCTGGGAAAATTATAAATATTGGTCCTACAGTTCCGGGAGTTGAAACTTTTTCTTAGGAAATTTCTTTTTGCATCTTTTTTCAAATTTGAATCATCTCGAATAGTTTTTGAGATATTGGCGAAAAACCAAACTCCACTTTTTTTTTCACTTAATTGTTTATAACTATTGCAATTTTTGCGAGCGGCCTTATCATTTTCTCAAAAAATATCTACATGCCATTCTGAATTGAATGACACCTCAATCATAATTTTCGGAGAATGCGAATAATTTTGACCTGTAAAGCACTTGTTAACTAGACTATTATATATTCGAATAATTAATGCGATCTATTAATGAAAATTTTAGAATGGGTAAAGGACTTTTGGTGTATCCGGGGAAAATATTTTCATTGTAGTATTTCCGGTTTCACTGAGAATCGCGTAACCATTGTTGTTTTCAATGGAACACGCTGTATTCAATCAATTTTTATATTTTTCCATGATTTCCAGGTAATCTATACATACAGGGTGTCCCGAAACTATGGTGCCAAATTGAAACGGAAGATTCCCTTCGAAAAATAAATACGACTTTCAGGATATCTTTTTTCTCAAATGTCGTTCGTTGCAGAGATACAGGGTGATGAATATGAAATATTTTTTTCTCATAACATCCACATTTTTTCAAATTTTCCAATTTCATTTGAAGAAATGTTTTTGTTCAATGTTGAAAAATGTTGAAAAATAATCACATTTTCAGTTGTCACCAGTGGCGTACACGAAGGGTATTATAGTCCTTTTTTTCCCTTATTTTTCACGCCACTGGTGAAATCAGAGAAATTATTTTCGCATTCCTCATACAATTTTGAGTAAAAAATGTATACCTGTTTGAATCCGGAAAAACCAACCATTTTCAAGATAATTGCGTTTTTATGAATAAAAACATACTAGTAATGAAAAAATTGTTCAGCTGAAGTGAATTTTACAATCCTAATTACTGGATTTTTTTTACCAAAAAATCAATGACATTTTTTCACAAAGCTACTTTCTTACAGAGGTACAGGGTATTAAAACTGGAAAATAAAAGACATGTTTTCTCATAAAAAAATAAATCAAATTTGGACAGATGTTTTCCTTCAATGGGTGCACTATTTCGCTATGGCTTATAGTTTTTGAGTTATTCCCGGAAAACTGAACCTCTGTTTTTGTTTTCTGTTAATAACAATTGCAATTTAGGTCAGCAAAAAAAACAAAAAACAACTTTTTCAGAATTGCATCCCGAATCGAATGAGCTATTGCTCATATTTTTTGGAGACTTGGAACTATTTTTCGCAGGAAACTCACTTCTCGACTAGTCTATTACACCTACGCACGAATCAGCAATGATTTCAATAGTTTATTTTTATTTCCTGTAACAATGGATGTAACTACTGATCTCTGGAAAATAAATGATATTATAAATTACTATATTATAATTATCATTACCATTGTGGAGCAAACATGCAAAAACCGATAAATCCATATTTATCCATTTTGAGATAGTGACGAAAAACTTATACAGCGCGATCCCAGAAAAATTTGAAATTTTTTATAACTGGACTTAACTATCCGTGGTTCATATAATATAAATCTCAAGTTTTGCTAACATAACATTTTTTATCCTTTTTTTATTATCAATAATTTTTTTAATTTATCGGTTTTTGTATGAAATCTGATTTTTATCTGTTTTTGCATGAATTTCAGATTATGAAATTGGGTTAATGTTTTACCTCAATTTTTAGGATAGTGTGATTTTGAAAATAAACAAAACAACACAACTAAAAATAAGTATTTGTATTCTCGACAAAAAGCATTCCGAGGAAAAAGTGAGAAAATGTTTTTCAGGAAAACTAAATATGGATAGCTGGTTCCTCTTCAAGGCAGTCACATGTTCCATCCTCCTCATCAACTTCAGGATCCTCCTCATTCAAAGTAGGACCATGTAGTAATGCCCGATACCAGTGCAGTTCCTGTAACTCCTCCCAATCCTTATCAAACTGCTGATTTAGCAGATGCTGAAGAGACTTATTTTTCTTTTGCGGAATGCCCCGTATTAAATGTTTTTCTATTATAGTCAAATCTGTATCAAAAAATTTTGGTTTCGAAAGTTTTTCAAATTTCTCTGAACCATTAGTGAAATGGAAGTTTTCGAAAGTGGATATTTTAACCAATCTTCCCTCATTGAATTTTTGGAGGACTATTTTCTTTTTTCTGATATTCCTTTAACTTTTTTCAATCCAACGTTGAGTTGTATGGAATCAAAAAGTCTCCAATCGAATCCAATTTTTTTCACCACTCCCACTTTCTCGCAAATTTTCTCATAGTCCTCTCTAAACAATAGCGTAGCCTCTTTTATCAGGAGCTTTTCTACTCTTCCGAATACACGGTCTGCTGGTAAATACGAATGACCCCTCACTGGAAATACAAGTATTATTTTTGTGATTTGGATTGGAGCTTTGAATCTGAGCCAGAAATATAGAGAGTGTATAACATGAGAATTTTTGTTTTGCCCACCGCATCCGTCGCAGAAAAGCCGAACTGTCGTATTATTTCCATAATCCAAGGAATCCAGATGATTCAAAAGTGCAGATGCTATCTCTATTGATCCTCTACCTGCTTGATCTTCAGTCCATGTATAAAAGGTTGGATGTTTGGACTGACTGTCAACGCAACAAAAAACGTACATGCTAACTTGCTGAGCATAAAACGCATCATTAATAGGCGTTTTGGGCAAAGGCTGAACCTGCTGTAAGTCAAAGCAAAACGTAATCGAGTTTTCGGGAGTCTGTTTTAAGAGACCATAGAAAGCATTCGCCCTCCTTTTGTGGACTGTAAACTCGGTGCGCAACTCTGTTTTAATTTCCACATCTACTGTCCTCTTGATCTTGAATTTGAGTCTGGTACATTGGGCGCAGACGTCTGATGCTGGACTAGACGAATATTATCCTGAACATGGAAAAGTTCACCCTATTTTCGGCCTCGCATTGAGTTACATACATCTGATGTAACTTTTTTATGTTCAAGTCGGCGGCTAGATAAATTCTTTTAGATTTTTTTCTATTATAGTGGCTTTTTCTACCTTGTAGTTTGCCAATAAACTCTCTTACTCGTTTTTTTTTGTCAAAAGATGTGATATAGATACATGATCGCCACCTCGTTTTTCTTTCGGAATGTTCCCTACAGATAATGCCTTAGCAATAGAATTTATTCGATCTTTTTTCATGTTCACACATTTCAAGAAAAACGCCTGACATACTTGTATTTTTCTCTTCGTAACTCTTTTACGGAGAAAATAGTGAACAGAAAAATTGCGGCTCCTGGACTGTCTCCTCTCTGTTGGTCTTTTTCTTTCAATTGGCACTACGGATATGTAGTGGCACAATTTGTCCTGTTCTATTTTAATATTGTTTTCAAAAAATTCACTTCGAATGGCTCGTACGTCACTCACTGCAATTCTGTCGCGACAATATGTAGGACCATTGTGATTGCAAACTTTCTCAAAGTTATCCAAATCAGCATGGCTACAATGATATCTAAAAACAAACAGATACTGTAAAAAAATTGATCCCAAAAACATTATCTTGATGTTTTACCTCTGCTTTTGTGCCTTCTGTCGTTTCCTCTCATTTGTCTCTCTCTTCCTACTTCTTGTACTAATTTCTAATACACTAGTTTCTCCTTCTTCCATTATAAAAACTTCAAAAGATGCAAACCAAATAGAAATACAAAATAATCTGCAAACTTATTACACTCTACACTGTCAGTAAAACCCAAGAAGAATAAGCAATATCTAAGACAGGGAAATCCCAATCAGATAAATCGGCAACTTGAGAGCCAGAGTCATCTTTATTATTTACTCATTACTAAGATGCCTAAAAACCCTGGTGTATTCAGTGATTCGATTTTGTTTAGAATTTTTGGGGGACAACAAATGAAAAACGTTAAATTCTGCTTAGAACTTCATTAGTAGATGGCGCGGTTAAGGAATGTTTGTTGTTTGTGTCACGCAAAATGTCAAACTTCAAACCTATGAAATTTTCTTTTTCTGTCAACATTACTTCATGCAAAAAATTGTGAATTGATCGTTTACAAAGATTATAGTGCTACGAACAAGATCCCGCTCAGAACAGTTGGCGTGAAAATGAGATGAAATCCTGGAAACTTACCACAATGTTTACATCTGCCTGTCAAAAATCAGATTTTTCTTGAGGTCTACCTGGCGATTTTTTCAAAGTTATTTCTTCTCAAATGGCCTTTTTCGGATCACGGAAACTTCCACGAAGGAATGAGAAAAGGTAAGAGAGTGGACTGATGTTTCTAGATGATGAATTAACTTGAAAATTGGGGGGATTGGAAAATGTCCCCCATGACATTGTTCCATTAAACTTTCCGATAGAAACTATTACCAAGCCATTCACTGCCCATCTCTGCCGGACTATTACATCTCTAACAACCTTCTGACATGAACAAAATCAGAGAGTTCATTGTAGATATCATAAAATCTGTTGATGAAGTTGAGAAATCGATTAATCCTGGTGTGCAACAGTCTAGGCTGCTTCCAGCTATCTTAGAATGACTTCGCCGGAAAAGGTGAGCCCTACTAACAAAGATGAGGGAAGGAAAAAATAATCTAAATGCTTTTCTTTTATTTTTCAGTAACACCCCGCATGAGATAATCGGAGAAGGAGAGCGATCTAAACCGCGATCTAAACCAAGCAGTTGTTCGGAAGAACAAGGCCCACTCCCAAGATCGATAAGGCTAATGACTATGATTAGGATGATTATCACTTTTTAATAAACACATGAATTTCAAAAGTAAGCGTGGACTTTTCATTCTATGAAGATATATTGATTTTGGCTAGTGAATTCCGAACCGTCCCATAGGGTCCCATAGCTCTTTGAAGAAAATATCCACTATATTTAGAATTTTCCAAACTTTTAGTCAGAAGACTGTCATTTCATGGGAAAAATTTTATACAAAATATATATAATATGAAAAATAAATATAAAAGTAATAATAAAATTATTTGACTTGCTAGTTACTAGATACATTACAATCACAAGTTGAAAAAAATTATTCCAATGGCAAAGGTTCAGAGAAGATTCAAATTAATTTATACATATACGAGTCATTTTACTAGTAGTGGAATAATATTAGATTTTAGCTTCAGAAAAATGGGGGACTGCGGGAACTTTTTACTGTACATTAGTTATGATGTAAGGAACAACATATAAAAAGTTACCAACCATAAAATATGTGCTTAATTAATTATTTAACAAATAAGTTGCCAAGTTACATTGTATATTGATTATTAAATTTTTTTTTATAAATAATGGTGCCACTCGCAAAAATGGAAAAATTGACATGAAAAAGGTGGATAAAATTTTTCTTTGAAATAAAAACTGTAAGCTGCAGAATGTTTTCGCTAACGTGCGAAAAAAATGTGAGGCGGCGACTCTGAAGTGCAGCGCTGGAGGAGCACGTCGCCACGAGCGATAATGGTCCAATAGTCTCAAAATGGCAGCTGTTGAAACTTCGCAATATTTCATTTCCATACCCAATATCGGCAAACTATAAGTCGTTTGATAGAGCTTCACTATCTCACAAATTTTACTTTTATTGGTTTGAAAGCTCTATTAAGTAATTGTATGTAATTTACAGCACTTCATAAAATCATTATCAATAATTTTTAACCAACGGTGGAGGTATCAATAGAAAATTAACCATACAAAATAAATTGGTAAGGTTCATAATTAGAATTATTTCGGAACCCTCTCGAAAATTATATATAACACTCAGGGTTATTATATATAGATATATATATATATATATATATATATATTTATATATATAATACTGACAATATATAATAACCCTGATAACACTGACATAAGTACATGGAATAGTTTGTTCTAAAATATGTTACATCGATCGATCAACCTCAAAATATTTCACAACGAATTGACATAACCTTAAAGGCGACAAAAGCACAATCATAGAACGGATCAGGAGGCACAAATCACAAAAACACCCTGTGTGGTATGAAATTGCAGTTTACTGAATTATGACAAGAAACGACGTCGGCGCCATCTGAAACTCTAGATAACTCCCTTTATCAAGTGGGCTGTTGTCCCCCAGTTTATCCCAATATTTTACAGGTATAAGTGAATACACCATGTTTTTAGACACCTTACTCATTACTAAAGAATAACACATATGCCCATAAAATTCAGAACTCTGTAACATTACAGTGCGCGCGTACTTGAATAATAGATGGTACCACATTATTCAATTTTTTATCGGGTTTTGCTTGTAATTTGGATTTATCGGTAGTTGCTCGAACTGGTAACTTTCAGATACCATTTTCAAGGGGATTTGTCGACTTTTGCTTGGATCTGATGTGCTAGTTCGACGATGCGCACCAAAATCAGTAACAATCAATCAATCCTTAACTCAAAAAATTCGAAAAGTGGATTTATCGGTTTTTGCATGTTTGCTCCTCCATTATACTCTGTATATGTTGAAAGTAAATAAATTTAATATTATTATTATTATTCATTCAAAAGTTATGAGAGTGTTCCCGGTGTATCCGGTAAATCGAGGAAAATATAAAGGCCAACACCAAAACTTATGGTGAAAAATAGTTTTCGTTTTTATGGCAGTGCATGGTACTTTATCATAGTAACTCCTCTTTCATTCCGATAGCTTTATAATATGAAAATAAAATTATTATCTATCCGAATTCTTCGATCTGAGTAATGGAAGATAAGCAATGAGTCATCATCTGGTTTCCCAGTGTCAGGATCATCCGTTTCATTGTTCCTGACGTGAGAGACAAACTGTCCGTAATTTGTTCGGATGTCGAAATCCCCCATCGCTATATAGACAGATGAAAGATGAAATTAGGATTAATTTTGAGTATGGATTATCCACCATAATTATGACAGAAACGGCTTAGTTTTTGTATGACCACCTAGACGTTATGGGTTTCATTTTTCTTGGTCGAATGTGCAGATGAGTTGAGTAATCATCTTTGTAATTCGATATGTCGCAATTATTTATACCGCCAATATATTCATTTAAATTTCAAATATACAATCGTGATAATGCTAGTTCCACATTTTCATACAGGAGGAAGATTTAGAAACTCCAAATTTGTTTGTTTTTTAACCGACGAAACCAAAAAGGAGGAGGTTCTCTATTCGACCCGTATATTTTATGTTTTTCCATCATATTTTTTTATGTATGATCAGGCATAACTTTTTACTGAGGTGTCCGATTCCGATAATTCTTTTTTCAGTGGATAGGGTGTACTTCGACTTTGGTCCCATTTGAATTTAAAAGATGATATCCACCCCTAAGGGTATTGAAATGAAGGATATTGATCACTCACCCTCTGAATTCTGGTCCGTTAACCGATTCTATCAGGCATAACTTTGTACTGGGTTCTTCGATTTGGATGATTCTTTTTTTAATAGATAGGGTATACCTTATATTTGGATTTCGAAAGGAATTAGCCACCCTTACGGGTGGAAAAATAGGGGATAATTGATTTTTCACTAGTGAACATTAGCACACACATACGTAGTTGACAATGACAGATCGCTACTGACATTATTCTTGTTCCGTCAAAATCAGTATATTTTATGAGAGGATGGAATGATATACAAAGTAATGAAATAAACTAACCAGAACAACAAAAATAATTTATATTACAACAAATAGTAAAAGTAGATAATCATATTATTTAACTGGTAATAGTTGAAGTAAGGTGGGTAAGTAAGTATTTTGGAAGTAATCAAAAAACAAGTAGGTAGTAATTGGTAGATTTTAGCCACAAAAAATTGAAAATAAAACTTTTAACAAAA
Organism: Gonioctena quinquepunctata; assembly: GCA_018342105.1. Lineage (NCBI taxonomy): Eukaryota > Metazoa > Arthropoda > Insecta > Coleoptera > Chrysomelidae > Gonioctena > Gonioctena quinquepunctata. Next base: position 68,109 of record JAFIRS010002385.1, read on the forward strand.
ATTAAACCGACGAAATCGGAACTGAAAGTAAAAATAAAAACTTTTCAACAAAAAATTAAACCGACGAAAAAATCAACTGAAAAGCAAAAAATAAAATGAACCTTCTCAGTCTAAATGATAATTGAGCTCCTAAACTAATGTAAGTAACTGATTTTGAGTCGGCGCCAAACAAACTAGCAATTGAATTAGGTGAAGCGTAAAATGATGGCAGCGAGATGCACGGCTGCGTTTTGATGACTTCTTTCATAGATAATGATCTTCGATAATTGTTTGTTTGGCGCCGACTCAAAATCAGTTACTTACATTAGTTCAGGAGCTCAATTATCATTAGACTAAGGTTTATCAAGCAGAGATAACGAAAATAGATAAATGATTTGCAAAATTATAGTTTTTTATGTAAAAATTTTTTTTTTTTTTTTTTTAATTTTAAAATATTTTTTTATGTATTAAGCCCAGTTTTCGAAAATATTTTTATTATAGTGTAGTAAAAATAGCTTAAAATTATGCATTATTTCGGAATCCTGGAGGACTCTATGGATTTTTCTGAAACCTTCTGATATTAATTAGAAATGACTTGCAGAAAAAGTTATAAACTTATATTTGTGCGGTAATTGTTAATTGATTGTTCAAACACTAAAAAAAAATTGGCAAATTTGAAATAACTCAATGAATTTTTAAGCAATTTTACCCAAATTGATGCTATAGAGGTTTTTGAGGTCGCTACACAAGAATATGATATTAAAAAAAGCGATGGCGTGGCCAGTCGTAAAGGTAGATTTCATGAATGGTAATTTACAGCCATTTTTAATTTATGTGTACACCTTGGAGAAAAACTAATAAAAGATGTAGAGCTAAAGAAAATAAATAGAAATAAAACGTGTAGTAAAGCCAGAAATTGAAAAATTCATACAGAGGAGGAATAAAAATGGTCGGAGATATGATAATTCTATCGAATCATACAAAGGATAGATTAACGAATAGATTTTGGCATCGTATCTAATAGAAAATGTGATACACCAGTAGGTCGGCCTCTAAAAAATGTCAGTGGCAGATCTTCTAAAACCAAACTCAGAAAGGTTAAAGTTCTACTTGAAAGCAGTGAGAAATTGTCTTTTGCGGCCGCGGCATCAGTGAGGGCTGGTGGCAAGAGGAAAGACAGCGCAAAATTAATTCGAAAAATTGTCTTTTAGAGTTTAAAAAAATATAGAATTACCACCATTAGAACAGTGACCATATAAGCCTGAAGAAGCGTTATCACTGTTTATTAGTAATAAAATGACTGTGAATCATTATAAAAATATCCAACAAAGAGAATAAAAAGTATTATCTCTCTGTCGAGAATATAGTAGTTACTGTTATATCTGCAGAAATAAATCTTCAAACGTTACTCGACCATACAGTATCAGGCTTTGTTGTAAAGTTATCCCAGATGTATTTGATCGCTTAGACATGACTCATTCAAATTTTACGATTGTTTATAAATGGAGGTGTGATGGGTCAACTGGCCACAGTATATATAAACAAAAGTTTGATGATCCTGAGAAAACTGATGAAATCCTGTTCGTTATATATCTTGTACCAATTAGAGAACAAGTTATAATCCACTACCATCCACACCAAGACTGTGTAGGATAATTAAATTTGTTTATGAAAAAGAAAGTGGAAGAATAATCAAGGAAGAATGTAGATTGATTACATAAAAAATGAACCTGCTAACTCCAGCTATGCTTACTATTGATGATCGATCGTCCGTTTTCGATTAAACATTAAACATGATACTATGTATGATTTGCCACGCAATATCCGAAACAAAAGGTGCCCAGATATGCTTTATCTGCAAAGCTGGCGTTAATGACATGAATACAGAGAAAATATTTGAACCCGATACAAATATGCATCAATTTGGGATCTCTCAACTACTTACATGGTTTTATTCCTCGTTTTATTCGTTCCTTGGAATGTTTTCTCCATATATGCTACCGAGCTGAAATCAATACATGGCAAGTTCGAGGTGAACAAAACGGAGAGAATCTTGGAGAAAAAAAGACAGAAATAAAATGGAAATTTAAAAAAAATTATTTGATCATAGACAAGGTTAAAGTTAGTTACGGAACAAGCAACGCATCTTTGACGATTATGAAAGGAGTTCCTCTATAACTGGACTGAACGAAGATTTGCTGTACAGGTAAGAACAATTTCGATTGGACAGGAAATCGATTCCCACAAATTTCGACAGTATTGCCATGATGCACAAATATTATATTTACAGCTTTACTCTTGGTATAAAATGAATATGACAGTGCACAAAATTTCAGTGCCCGGAGCAAACAGTTGATCACTGTATATTGCCTTCAGGACAAATAAATGTCTGAGAAAGCATCAGAGACAAAAAACAAAGAAATGAGAAAAGTAAGAGAAGGCTATACTTGCAAAAAATCTAGATACCGCACAAATTACGATGTGCTCGTAGCGTCAGATCCTTGTATAACATATTTTGATTTCGAAATCTTTCTGTAGATGATTGAGGAATTTCTTAAATCTTCCATTGTCTGAATCCGCAAGCAAACCGTCATCTATATGTATCGCAAGAACGATCTGTTTTTATTAACGAATACACACTGCTCGGTTTTGAGCTGCATCATACCATGTTTTTGTAGGATATTTGTGAGTTTCTGGTTCCACAGTGCCGCTGCCTGTTTTGAGCCGTATAATGACTTGCAGACCTTATTAGCTCCTTCATATCCTTCAGGTAGACTCATGTAGATGTCCTCATTGAGTTCAGCGAATAAGAATGCAGTTTTGACATCAAATTTCATCATGCTGAAATTATTCATAGCGGCAAATGCTATTTGCGTTCTCAAGGTATCAGGACTGAAAATTTCATTTCTGACAACTTTGAACAACAAGGCGAGCACGATACTGGCCATCATCTTTCATTTGTCTTTTGCTTCACTCCTGTTAACTAATTTCCATGTAGAATTTTTCACATGTGCTTCTTTTTCTTCTTCTATCGCTTCTTTCCATTTACTTTTCCCTTCTTCGCTGATCGCCTGTTGATATGACAACAGTCCGTAGTCTTCGGAGTCATTGGAAAGTACGTAATCATCCAATTTGATTGGAAGTCTTTTATCACGATGTCCACGTGGCCAGGTTCAGTTTGGGGTTGATCATCGTCACCTCTGAGAGTTATGTTATCTTCAAGATGGACTGGTTGAGGAGCTTCGATGAGTTCTGCAGAAATAATTTCTGAAAAGAGCGGCTGTGACGATTCATCATTCATCTGGAAAGTACTATTTTCAGAATCGCTACTCTCTGTATCAACACTTCGAGTACTGTCTTCGTGGTAAATGAGGTATTCTTCATCTGAAGTACTCTCGTCGTTCTCATCTTTTGGCAGCCACCTTTCGAAAGACAAAATGTGTGAACTACGATCATTTTGATGCATTTCATGAGAGAATGCCACATCTCTTGATATTATCACTATGCATTTTAAAGACTTCTATTCAATAAATATGTTGCGCCGTACAACGCTTCTCCCCAAAATTCATTCTCTAGGCCGGAATCGAATAGTATAGCTCTTGTTTTTTTCCATTAGCGATCTGTCAAGGCGTTCAGAGGAATGGTGAAATCTAGTAATATTCCTCCTTCAGAACAACCATTTTTTTAAATGTTACCAGTGTTCTCTCCACCATTGTCACAGCATAGCTTATAAAGATTCAGGTTCCATTTTGTTCTGCATTTCTGCGATGAAATCTTTCAAGAATTTGGCAGCTTCCCTTTTGTGTTCCAATAAATATACTTGGGTATAATGAGTGAAATCATCCAAACAAGTGATAAAATACTTCTTCTTGTCATAGGTTGGGGTTTCCAATTCAACGAGATCCGTATGAACTATTTCCAAAGGTCTGATTGCTCTTGTACGCTCATTTTTGAAAGGTTTACGAGCTTGTTTGGAATCTTGGCAAACTTCACATGTTCCAATGTTGGATTTATGGAGTTCAACACCTTTAGCTATTTTTGTCAGCTTTTCCATATTATCATAGCTCAGATGACCTAGTTTTCTGTGAAGATTCTCATCAGACCTGGGAGTTGGTGCCAAGTTCGAATGTTCATTTTTGTTCACATTAATATCAACTAGGTACAAGCTAGATTCCTAGAGTTTTCCGGTTAATACTAGTTCTCCATCTTTTTTCACAGTGACTTTATCATTTGTAAATTTGATTTTTCCAACTTTTTGGGCGATGGCGCTGACGCTCAGAAGGTTTCTTTCTAGTCCTGGTAAGTACAGAACATCATTCAAGTCGCACTGAACAGCTTCTAATGTATGTATGATATATCCATGTGTAATACCATTAACTGGAGAATGTGGCTATAAGAAGTCAGCGTTTTATTTTGTTCGAAATTAAATAAGACAGCAGCGTGAGTTTGTCAAAAAATGTAACAGCTCATAAAATATCAAGTCACTATCATATGTCATCAGCGGTCTTTTTGAAACGTTAACAGCCGCGGTGATATCGGGGATCAAGGGGTTACGTAAACTATAAAAAGTAATGACCTATTTGTGTAATATATCATGACGGCTTTTCAAATCAAAGGCGAGACGGGGTACCCGCAGACACATAAATCAAACTCCATTGACTCTTACGGCTTCGTTTGATTACCAAAAGCTATATATATATATATATATATATATATATAAGAATCTCCACAACGGCAATGGATGCAGTAGAGATTGAGAAGTCATTCAGTGTTCAGCAAGTGCAGAGCGATGCTCTGCTTTAAGTTTGATAGTTATGAAGTAAAGTCTAGTTTCATCTAGAGAATATGTATTCCTATCTTCGGTTACGAAGTAAACGTAGACTTCGTAATTTTTATCTAAAGTAGCCAATGGATCAAAAGTATGCAGAAAAATAGTGAAATTGTAAATCTCAGAAATCATCTCAGTGATAACTAGATGAATGGAATTAACATTTTTCAATGAAGCTAATTAATCATATAACAATCAGTGAACGCGTAACAAAACTCGGTAATTACAAAGATAATTAAGTAATATTCAAAAATGTGGTGTGTTCTCCAGTTGACGGTAAAAAAATTTAACTGTTTATTTGGCAAGGTATATATGTATAGTGTAATAAGGAAATATTCCATTTTTGATTTCATGGTAGAATCAACTATAAATTTGACAATAGTGAAATTATTATCAATCGTTAAAATAAATGAAGAACAGTTATTTTAATTGACATCCCATCTTTGTTTCCCATTTAAGTTTATTTCATATTCAATTTCATATTGATTTTCTATGCATTTTCTCCGTACACTATACCAGGTGTATCAATTGTAGTTTTTATATTTTAGGAAATACAAATATATATATATATTTATATATATATATATATATATATATATATAATATATATATATATATATATCGTTATGTTATGAAAAACCAGTTATATATTTTAAAAGGAAAAAAGGAAACAATTTCATAAAAAACCCACAAAAAGAATAATTACTCACTAGTTAGTAGTTCAAGAGATATTGTTTTTACATATTTTTGAAATTATATTTCCTTTATGAAGTCTCTGTATAATATTAATAGATGAAAATATTCAAATACAATCGATTTCATACACTGTCATAATGATTACAACCCATAATTATTCAAAAGACAACAAGAAAGGTCTAGATTTACAAAATCATCCTGAATAAAATGTGATAAACAAAATTATAAGCTTGAAACATACAGTATATGAAATTGTAAGTAACTAAAAATAGCCAATGGGAGAACAACAAACTTCTTGATGACAATAGCCAATCAGGGAACAGTATGGTAAAATGTAAGATTTGAAATTGTGAGAAAATAAGAACGGAAAAGTGTCAGAGACAATTATGATTGAATATTGTAAATAGTCTGTAAGAAAGGAAAAATAGTTTTATTCATAAGTTTTGACAAATAACCCCAAGCAGTGAAAATGTGAGAACATAGTGTGCGAATTCAAAAATTCAAATCAAACGGAATGAGGAAAAATGGTATCCAAACAAACAAAAAAACAAAGCCAAAGAAAATCGAAAATAATTTAAAAAAGAATGCCACGTTTTGTTTGGAAGAAAAGAAAAATTCAATAATTTCAAAAAGATAAGCAGAAAAACAACATTACCTTGTATGTACCCCATATACAAGTATTCCAAAGCTGAATTTTTGATTTGTATGGTTCCTTCTTTGGTATTGGAGTCCCTGAGAGCATTGGATTGAAAGGGGATCCAAATTCTGGGTGTGTATTGAAAAGCGACAGTTTCCAGCGTCAGGTGTAAACTTTCCTAGTGCACATCACGAACTGAACAACTTCACTAATAACTCATATTCCATCAGAAGAACTTTATTTCATTTGATTTTGAACTATTAAAGAAATTTTCACTTTCAAGGTAAAAGTGAGGTTGTGTCTATTTATCCATGACCTGTTTCTCATGATTATCTATGAAAATTTGTAGATTGACCATAGAATAAGTTATCTATCGTAGGCCAGGTTAATTTAAGTTTTCCTGAATAAAGGAAATAATTGCTTTTTGATACTTTGTCGTTTGTTTTCCACAATGATCAACAATCATACTTATAAACATTGAATAGATTGAAATTTGACATCAAGCAGTGGCTAGTGGCTCAATTGCCTGAACCGGCTATCTGAGACGAGAGGCGTACCAACTGAGTTTAGTCGTGGTAAGAAAAGTGATAACAATTGGCAGCAACGTGACGAGAGAACAATGACGTTAGCTAGCAATTATTATTACATCACAAAACATATTATACAGGGTAGAAAATAAATCATCTATCACATATCTACAATCAGTATTCCAAAGTGAAACGCAAAAATATTACAATAGTATTTTTACAATTCTCATTATATTACAATATATATATATATATATATATATATATATATATATATATATATATATATATATATAATATATATATATATAATATTATATATATATATATATATATATATATATAAATCATATTATTACAAGTCCTAAGTTTATTATTGTTTCTGAACTATCTGAGATTGCTAACTGTACTGTCAAATTAAGTCCCACGCTTCATTACATACTGAGTGAGACAGCTTTCTCAAGCCGCTCTGGGAAGTTGTCCAGTTATTGTCAATAGACTAATAACGCTCAGTATGGTTGCTTAGCTTCAACAAAAATACGAGCAATCGTAAGACTGGTTGATCTGACTGGTTGATTTACTCCCCAAAGGTCGCCGGTTATAACACTACCTTTCCTACTGCTTCTACTTCTATGAATTCGCCCTTCTTGGAAGTTCCAACTATTTTCTCGGTTTTTGACTTCTCAGAGAGAATATCTTTATCACATGTCATATGGGATGAACTACCACTGTCTATAACCCATATGCTCTCTTCTGGATATGATTTATCTACATTATCGACATTCGGGTGAGTTAAGAAACTGACATGTCCTCTACTTGAATTAGACTTGTTTTTCCGACCGCTCCCTTGAGAGATATCATTCCTTTGAGATTCTTCTGTCTTTTTATAGCGACAGTCCCTTTAAGCATGATTTGTACGTCCACAGAATGCACATGCAGAAAACTTTTCGAATGATTTCCTTGGCCGATCTTTTTGTTTTGAATGGCAGTACCTAGCTAAATGGGGTCCATTACAAGTATAACAGCGGATTTGTTTTTCTTGAAAAGCAGTAGGCACTGAATCATTTCGTGAAGCAGCCATATTTCGTTTTTCTTCTCGAATCAATCTAGCCTGAAGATTGGTAACGGTCTTCTGGTCATCCGGCGTTGAGTCCCAGGCTGTATTGAAATGAGGTTGAAAATTACTGGGTAGAATTGACATTATCCGAGCAATATGCATACTTCCATCAATCTTATTATTCGCTGCTCGTGAATTTACAGAGAAAACAATGTTTTCGAGTTTACTTAAGTTCGTGGCCATGTCTGCACTTGAATCTTACTTGAAAGTGAATAATTGCTCGAGTGAACTACACTCAACGCGAGCATCATCGAGATCGTACAGTCTTTGAAGTTTTTGGTACATCTCTGCGGCACTAGCACGTTCATCACATGTATTTTGTTCCGTTTTTCAACAGTGAACACAATCAGTTTTTGAGCCTTTGCGTCTTTTTGCATCCATATACTTTTAGCCTCTTCAGTGTCGGTGTCTCTCATGACTTCAGTTCCAAGAACTATTCCGTCAAGTTTTGCAGCTTTGAGTAAAATAAATAAGTCAAATTTCCAAAGCGGAAAGTTGCTACCATCAACTAGTGTTTCACAATGGGCAAGATCAGTGTCTTTGTTATTCATTTTGCTGTGGCTTATGATTCCACACTGAGCAGAACAGTACAAAACCAACGCTCGTGTTGCCAAACAGATTCAATTACTTTTTCCGACGTCCTTCAATGTCCAGTGATGACTTGATTTAAATCTTATCACAATCACAGTTCTGAACTTTATGTGCCCATAACCTGTTGAGCAGGGTTCTTGAGATAAATCAAGTTCGGAATTGTGGCAATGATTTAATATAAAGAATAATACCAATACACAGTAGTACAATAGGGAGATGATGTGACTGACTGTCAGGGGTGACAGCATATTTTATATTTATATAGAGTGATCTTGCAGTTATCACACCTACAGTGTTCACATAAATGTACAACGTTATTTATTCCAACAAAAAGTTCAATGTATCAAATTGAATAATGACAGTAGTTAGAGAATCGCTTAACGGAGAATGACTTTATCCAGTGTTTTTTCTTTTCACTGATAGATTTAGCATATATTTTTCAGTTGTTTAATTGATGACACATACAATAATAATAATAATGTGATAATTTTAATAATTTTAAGGTTACAGTCGGTGTGTTTTGAAACCAAAAACCACGCATGAAGTCTCCAACATACTGTCCTTTTGTAATGAACGTCGAATTGCTGTCTGTCCTCAAGGTGGTAACACTGGTCTTGTAGGAGGCTCAGTTCCAGTTTTTGACGAAATAGTGCTTTGGATGGGTTTGATGAACAAAATAATCAGCATCGATGAAACGTCAGGTATGTTTATAATATCTTATTCAACAAAGTTTTTTATTTAATTTTATACGCTAATCTTGAATTATTGTTGTGAATCAGAGAGACCTAGCCATAACTCAACAGAGATTTTCTCTAAGATTATTGGTTTAATAAAAAAATCTGAATTTTGAAAAATGAACAGGATGCAAAACTGTGAATAGACTACAATCGCTCAGTACGAATTTCGATTGGAAAATACCCTAGACATGAGATGTATTATTCATAATATAGTTGCTCTTGAAATTATTTTTCTTTTAAGGCAAAGCAATTAATTCATTTATTATTACCTCGGTTAAGTTCAAGGATAGGCCAAATCTATTGCGTAGTTTGAAATGGCGCTGGTTAAAAGATTGAAAAAAAAATATTTTATTTTTATTTCCATGAATGATTTGAATGATGGTAATACCATAATCTCATAATTTTTCATACTCATCAAGTATAACGTCAAATGAAATATGAAGCGCTTTACCCTTTTCAGCTTTATGCCACGTTTAGTACTATCCTAACTTAACCTAACCTACGCACAAATCAGTTATTTAATTTCAGTAGATACCACATTTTATTTCAGAAATATTTGTCTATTCAGAATTTGAAAAGAATGTATTGATTGATTTTTGGAATAAATATTATTATTATTATCCGATAATTCAAATTCTGATATGATGTGGATCTATGCAATCTACAGGTCCCTTGCTATATTTTTTCCATCAAAATATTTCAGATGCGATTATAATTTGCACTTGAATATATAGATTGACAAAAGCTTGTTTATTCTTAGGAAAAGAAATGTATTAGATCTAATGAAACTCTATCTTGCCCTCTCGCCACTTGCCAATGGCGGAGACTTGAGAAGCATTTTTTCCTGAATAAGTGAATGCAGAACTTTGTAGTTAATTTTCTCGAATGTTTAACACTCCGACACAATTTGTAATATTAACAACTTTGGGATATATTTAAACCAACTAAAACGGTAATTTCAATACTGTATATTCCAAACAAAATTACATTCAACAACATTCCTAATCTGACATCTCTAGGCATGTTGATCTAACTCAACATAATACTGAGTGTTTCAACTAATACAACACTTCCCCCTAATGGATATAAATAAAATAATCGATGAAAGAAAATTGTATTTTGTGCAAAAAATAATTTATTAAAATCGTAGCAAAGCGCTTTCGACCGTTAGGTCATCATCAGTGCGTACCTGAAAGTAAGTAATATTGATAGAGAATAAGTTACTGAAAAGTTTTTTTTTTAGAAAGAAAATTGACATATTTTAAATGTGAGGTTACTTACTAGTCAGGTGTACAAGAAGCCAAAAAGACCATAAAATATCTCATGATCAATGAAAGTTATATAGGTTTACGTGACACACATGTTAAAATACATATTCTTGGCCAGGATGAAAACTGAGATTATAATTTTTCCTTATCTTTTAAAAAGCCATTGTTGTTGTGTGATAGCTGGACCCAAGTGACAAGATTGACAATTGACAAGTGAACTATGGAGTAGATTGACAATTGACAAGTGAACTATGAAGTAGATTGGCAGGGAACACCAAACCATGGAGATATCAGAATCAAGAAAGGAATATCCCTGTCATACGAAAACACACTAGAAGATGATCAATCTAATGAGGACTGTCATCTGTCAAATATTTGTTCCAGTATCCCAAGGAAGACCAGACAAGACATTCTCCAATTCTCACATTTGAGTCATCACAATTGGAATACTGGAATATATATTTGACAGATGACAGTCCTCATTAGATTGATCATCTCCTAGTGTGTTTTCGTATGACAGGGATATTCCTTTCTTGATTCTGATATCTCCATGGTTTGGTGTTCCCTGCCAATCTACTTCATAGTTCACTTGTCAATTGTCAATCTTGTTACTTGGGTCCAGCTATCACACAACAACAATGGCTTTTTAAAAGATAAGGAAAAATTGTAATCTCAATTTTTACTCGCAGAATTTAATAATATGTCAATTTTCTTTCTAAAAAAAAAAACTTTTCAGTAACTTATTCTCTATCAATATTACTTACTTTCAGGTACGCACTGATGATGACCTAACGGTCGAAAGCGCTTTGCTACGATTTTAATAAATTATTTTATGCACGAAATACAATTTTCTTTCATCGATTATATCGATACGTGCATACAGTCACACTTTTCACATAAATAAAATATTTCATTTCAGTATCTCACAAAATCTTTATATCTGGATGGTGGTTGTCTATTCCTGGGAAACCTATTTTCCTTTATATTTGATGATTCATTAGGCACATCAGAACCTCCTGTTTTATCGCAGTTACTGCTCGAAATTGTGGGAACATTATTTTGAATAGTATCATTATTACCCAGTACAACGGGTTCCTCATTCAAACCGTTTGATAGATCGATATCAGTTTCGAAACTTCTATACCATAAGACGGAAATAATAGTCAGTGACTCATGAATGAATCGATCGTTCAGTGTTGCAACCTTCGCGCCTCCGTCGATGAATATCAGTACAATTACTGACGTCGAACACAAACTTTCTTAAAATAGAGGCTGCTTCAAATGCTCCGTAAGCTCTATTGCACGAGCCGAAATAAATTTGGCACCGGTGCGCGTTCTGTGTCCCCATTGGAACAAGCGGCATTTCGGGAGTATAGATTCGGCTGACGTCACTGACTATTATTTCCGTCTTATGGTATATTAGTAATTGAATCTCTTAGATGACTACTATTCCTGCGCAAAGTTCTCGAACCAGTATCAATTTAGTATGATCTTGGAGATTCGTGTTTTTCAATAATAGTTGCAGGCATCCAGTGATCATTCTTTCTGAAAACAATATTTTGACACTTTTCAAAATAATTTCTATCTTTCACATGCCTATTTTAATAAAATTTATATCATTCCTTTTTTCAAACCCTGTCTAAATTCTCTAAATTTATTTTTTTGCTAGTCAATGACGGGTAACCTAGATCTCAAGTTTTTACAGAAAAGTAATTCCGCAGGAGATCTTTTCAAACCTGTTAGAGGTGTATTTTGATATTGCATGAGTGAAACTTGCAAATCATCTGATTTTCGCAATATATTTTTAGCTGTTCAGCCAAACCATTAGAACAAGGATAATGTTGGACTGCTTGTTTTGAATTCAAATCCAAAATTGTTTGCATTCATAAGAAGCATAGGGCATGTTATCTGAAACAATTTCATCGAGAACACCATGTCTGGCAAAAATCTGTTTAAATGCATATATTACGTCACAACTTTGCTTACTCCTCAAGGGTATTATTTCAAGCCATTTGGTTCATCAACAACCAGATAACTTTTATGCCGTATTCAAGAATATCTGATTCAATTCTTTGAAATGGTATTTTTGGAACTTCATGCGATATCAAGGTTTCTTTACAATTTGCATATCAGTACCTTTCACATATACCACATTCATTAATCATTCTCTCAATATCCTGCGACATACCAGGCCAAAACAGAATTTCAAGTGCCCTATCTCTTGTGCGAGTTACTCCAAAATGATCTTCATGTAGAATTTTCAATATACTCTCACGCAAAGCTCTGGAACTACCACCCTATCTCCGTAAAATGAAAGATTATAGAATATAGACAAAACAAATCGAAGCTGATAAAAAAATTAATCTCACCCTCGTACTTAATTTTTTTGCAACTTTCTTCAATATTTCATCTTCCTTTGTATACTTTCGGAATACTTCTATTTTACTTTCACTCATTCTTAAATGCTTTCCCACCGAATGAATCATTTCATCATCCTTCTCACAAATTTCACTACTTAATTCCTTGATAGATAATCGGCAATATATAAATATTTTCCTGGCAAATATTCAAACTTGAGATCATATTTCAGTCATTTCAACCTAAGTCTTTGCAATCTAGGTGACTGAATTCGATAAATGTCTTTATTCATTACTGATACATTGGGTTTATGATCAGTAATGATTTTAATGGAACGTCCATATATGAAATTATGGAATTTGTTAGTGGCTAGACAACACTTAATAATTATTTCTCAATGATTGAATTTTTTTTTCAATCTCATTCAAACCTCTTGAAGCATACGCCATTGGCCTACCGTCTTGAATTAGACAACACCCTATACCATTTTGAGAAGCATATGTGTGAATAACATCTTTGTCAGTGTCAAAAATGTTTAAAGTGACATTTCTACTAATCTCATTTTTGATTGATTGCAATGCTGTGTTATGAACTTCTATCCACTGAAAAATCACATCTTTTTTTAGGAGAACACAGAGGAAATTCGATAATTCCCCAAAATTTGGAACAAACTTCCTAACATAATTTATAAAACCGAGTAATTTCTGTAATTCTTTTTTAGAAGTTGGTAGCTTCAAATCTTTAATTGCTTTGATTTTTTCAGTGTCAACTCTCATTCCATGTTCATCGAATATATGACCTAGGTATTTAACTTCTTTTTGCATCTATTCTAATTTATTCTTATTGTATTTGACTCCCTTATCTCTTGCTCTTTGAATTACTAATTTCATTTTTTCATCGTGCTCTTCCAGAGTCAGAGCAGCTACAAGTAAATCATCAAAATATATCACCGTGTTTTTCATATCTCCAAAATTTTTTAAATTTGTCTTTTGGAAATATTCTGGAGCTAGATTTAGTACAAACGGAAATCTGAGGAATCTATAGCTACCAAATGGTGTTGAAAACGTACAAGGTTTACTAAAATTTTCATCTAATTTAACTTGATAATAGCCATCCTTGAAATCAAGAACTGAAAAATAACATTTTTCAGATAATTTCGAACTGATATCATCTATACTAGGTATACATAAAATTCACGATCAATATACTTATTAAAATCTTGAGGATCCAAACATAAACGCAAATATTTGTCTGGTTTTTCTACCACAACAATATTGTTTACCCTCTACTTCAACTATGATTTTTTTCTGTTCCAAATCATCCATTTTAGCTTTCAATTTATTTTTTATGGTAAAAGGCAAACGCCTCGGAGATCTGGTGCTAGGTAAACTCTCTTTCTTGAGACTAATTTTCAGTACATCTGCAAATGTCCCTAATAGTCTAATCAACAAGTTCAAAAACGTGTTAAATAGATATAAAGCTCCTAAAAATATGAGCGATAGCTCATTCGATTCGGAATGACGTCTAGAAAAATGTTTTTCAAGGGTTTATTAGCACGTAAAAAATTGCGATTGTTATTAACAAAATAAGATTAAAAAAAGAAAGTATTTCGTTTTTCGTTAATAACTTCTAAAATAATTATATTTGAGGAATTATGAAAAAGGATCCTGAAAGAAGAGGAAATTTCCAATAAAACTCTATCTCTATCATTTATAAAAAAAATTTAACGCTGAAAATAGGGCTCCGCGAGGTCGTTACGGCATAGGCGCACCGTCTAAAAAGCCGTTATATCACCTAAAATAACTTTTTTATAGTATTAAATAACAATTTAAAAATTTTAATAAATTATGGTGTAATCTAGACACTTGAACGAAAAAAACCTCGGTAAAAAAAAATTTCATGTTGATTTTTCAAAAAGTTACACCATTGTTATTTAACTAATTTTTTTCCAATCTCTGTTTTTATAAATTACGACATAAAAGTTTAAATAATTGGTCTATAAAATGTTCGCTTCGTGGAGCTCTTTTCATTTAGGTACTTAATAAAGCAATGCAAAAAAAAATATTAAAGTTTATTATTTTGAAAATGGAAACATTCTCAATTAAATGTTTCCCTTTTCAACATGAATACCCCACAAGAGGTTATCTTGACGATGGAAGATAGTGACTAAAGTTTATCTTTCAGTCGCAGATGATTCCACATCTGATTTTATGAACATCCTGTTTATAATTTCAACAAATCAATTTATTATTTTGTTAATTATAAATTTTTGAAATTAACAAAAAATGAAATTAAAAAGAAATGTTATCAAAACATTTTTTTTTCAGTAATATTTTATTATTGCTGTTTTTGCATCTAATATAGGTATTAATTAACTTTAAAATATTTTTTGTATTTATGGATAAAAAACAACTATTTTGGGATTTTTGAAAAAATTTTTCCCTTTTAAGGAAAATTTTTTCAATTGTTTAAATAATTAGTTGAGAAATTATTTTATTCTTGAAAATCATCATTGACTTTTTTCAATGAATTAACAGAGAAATAATTTTTTTTATAAATAATTTCATTGTTTATTAACTTAACAATTTGTTATAAACAAATAATATCAACCGTTATATTTTTTTTCGAAAACTTCAGAAAATAACAAAAACAACTATGTATAACAAAGTATAGAAAAAAATTTTTTTTTATTTTTTACAGCATTGTTACATATTATATGATAATGAAATTACAGCCGTTCCATAATTTGTCAAGTTATAAATTGTTATAACTTTTGAACTATAAGAGATACGGTAAAGGACATCCAAGTCCTTTTTATAAAAGATTCATTTATCTTTAAAATGAATTCAAAATCGATTCTGTAACCATTGTTTATCAGTTTTTATAAGCATTTGTTTAAAAAAAATTTAGATTTTTTTAATATTTTTTGAAATTTCATAGCTTATAACTTGGTAAATAATATAGATACAGCTACGGACTCCAGAACTTTTTTGTTCTATGATAAAATATCTTTCTAATCATGTATAAATTATAGCAATATAGATTTATGTTTAAATAATATACTAGTTTAAATTTATACTTACCTAATTTACATTCTGCTATTGATCATTTTCATTCATTTATCACTAGAATTATTAATATTCTGCTAAAGTTTAGTTATTTATTTACTAAAATAATATTTACTAAAATAATAATTCAATTTATTTTTTAATTTTTATATTTTTTTCAAGTATATTTTCTAAATTATCAAGCATGAAGTATAATTTAGAAAATTTACTTAAAAAATATAAAATTAGAAAATAAATTCAATTATTATTTAAGTAAATATTATTTTAGTAAATAAATAATTAAACTTCAGCAGAATATTAATAATTCTAGTGATAAATGAATGAAAATGATCAATAGCAGAATGTAAATTAGGTAAGTATAAATTTAAACTAGTATATTATTTAAACAAAAATCTATATTGCTATAATTTATACGTAATTAGGAAGATATTTTATCATAGAACAAAAAATTTATTGAGTCCGAGCTTATTATATTATTTAAAAGTTATAAGCTATGAAATTTCAAAAAATATAAAAAAAATCTAAAATTTGTATAAACAAATGCTTATAACAACTGATAAACAATGGTTACAGAATCGATTTCGAATTCATTTTGAAGATGAATAAATCTTTTATAAAAATGACTTGAATGTCCTTTACCGTATCTCTTATAGTTCAAAAGTTATAACAATTTATAACTTGACAAATTATGGAACGGCTGTAATTTCATTATCGTATAATATGTAACAATGCTGTGAAAAATACAAAAAAAATTTTTTCTATACTTTGTTATACATATTTGTTTTCATTATTTTTTGAAGTTTTCGAAAAAAAATATAACGGTTAATATTATTTGTTTATAACAAATTGTTAAGTTAATAAACAATGAAATTATTTATAAAAAAAAATTATTTCTCTGTTAATTCATTGAAAAAGGTCAATGATGATTTTTAAGAATAAAATAATTTCCTAACTAATTATTTAAACAATTGAAATATTAAAAAAAAACGATTATAAACAATAAAAAAATTTATTTAAGGAAATTTTTTTTTCAAATCATAATTTCACCTATGCAAAAAGATGGTAAAAAAAATTATTTAAAATCCCAAAATAGTCTGTTTGTTTATAAACAATTTCTTAACAAATGACGTAAAAATTTTTTTTCCAATGTTAATTAATACCTATATTGAATGCAAAAACAGCAATAATAAGATATTACTAAAAAAAATTTTTTTTGATAACATTTTTTAGAAATATCATTTTTTGTTCATTTCAAAAAATTATAATTAACAAAATAATAAACTTTAGTAATTTTTTTTTGCATTGCTTCATTAAGTACCTAAATGAAAAGAGCTCCACGAAGCGAACATTTTATAGACCAATTATTTAAACTTTTATATCGTAATATATAAAAACAGAGATTGGAAAAAAATTTGATAATTAACAATGGTGTAACTTTTTGAAAGATCGACATGAAAATTTTTTTTCACCGAGGTTTTCTTCGCTCAAGTGTCTAGATTACACCATAATTCATTCAAATTTTTAAATTGTTATTTAATACTATAAAAAAATTTTTTTAGGTGATATAACGGCTTTTTAGACGGTGCGCCTATGCCGTAACGACCTCGCGGAGCCCTATTTTCAGCGTTAAAAAAAATAATACATAATAGAGATAGAGTTCCGGAAGTTTTCATTGGAAATTTCCTCCTCTTTCAGGATCTTTTTTCATAATTCCTTAAATATCATTATTTTAGAAATTATTAACGAAAAACGAAATACCTTTTTTTTTTAATCTTGTTTTGTTAATAACAATCGCAATTTTTTACGTGCTGATAAACCCTCAAGAAACATTTATCTAGACGTCATTCCGAATCGAATGAGCTATCGCTCATATTTTTAGGAGCTTTATATCTATTTAACACGTTTTTGAACTTGTTTATTAGACTATAAACCTTCAAAAATATCTTTTTTTTCTCAAAAAAAATCATCCTATTATAATAATAATAATAATATAACGTTTATTTTTCAGAGAATATAAATGTGTACATTAAGATGAATGAATAGTCAAATAAACGTGTTTGATCACAAAAGCATCGCTTGAATGTGACGGATATAGTTATATAGTTATAGAAATTTAAAAAAGTAATGGATTTGCAAGGTCGTACAGTCTCACACACACAAGTATGTGATATTTTCAATAAATATATTTATATTATATAAATTAAGTTAACTCAATGAATGAATACCCACAAAGGCATTGCCTGGGCGTGGGTCTTCTTGGATTGAGTATTGAGTATTATGAACAAAATAGAGTGGAATAATAATTTTGATATTGCATTTGAGGTGTAGGATCTAGATTAAAATGTATGCATGTTTTCACACACACACACGTATACACACGCAAATGTATATACAAACAGATATATACAAACAGATAGACTCATATACAAATATACACATACACATAATGTATAACTGTACAATTCAAAGATAATATGGTGCAGCGCCAATGATTGGGGTTACAAGTAATACAGGTAACAGATGGCAACAAAAGATTTCAGTACGAAATATATTCATTACCTATTTTATAATTGATGTTAAAGGTTACATACAATATTAAATATAATGGATATGAACTTATTTAAAATAGAGTTAATTTATTAAATAAGTTAATCTATCTAATATAATATATATATAAAATATATAAAACAAAGAACGAAGAATTGTATAAACTGGAAGTTTGGTGAAGTTGTTGTCACGTGATATACTCCGTGATATATATAGTATCAATACTAATTATAAAGTTATACAATATAACATCGATTTCAAAAAAATAAATGACATATTATGGAATTGTGAAGTGTGAAAAACTTAGTTATAACAATATATATATATATACGAATTATATCAATAATAATAGAAACAATCAAACAACAGATCCGCAAAGCATTAAGTTTGTCTGCAAATCTTGTTGCTGGATGTGATAGAAGTTGTTCTATTATTATTTTGTTTTATTTATATTCGTATACACCTGATTCCGGCAATATCTACCAATTTAGTCGTGTAGTTATATTCTTGTTTGACATAAAGTAGAACACCATCGTTTTGGTTGATATTGCCTTCATTATAAATTTTGAAGTAATTGTTCAGATTGAACATGTGAGAGTTTTGTACTCTCCATGTTTCGCTTAAAACTATGACATCAAATAAGTCTCCAAATTGTTCTAGCACTAATTCAAGTTCTAAAAATTTTTTTTGGACGCTTCATTATGCTTGCATGGAAAATTGAAAAATTTGTACTACCCTTATTCAATTGAGAGTTTGCCACTTCAATGCTCTCAGACTCTAATGTGGTTATTTCAAATAGCTCAAAATCTCTTATGTATGCATTCATATCAAATGTTAATATGTTTGTAAAGAAAAAAAAATATAAAATAGAAATATCGATGTAGAATGAGAATGGGATTGAATTTATTTTATTTAAAGTTTCTATATACCTTTTTCCGGTTCTATTGTTCGTATGTTAGATAGCGAAGGCACATCGATGTATATTCACTTTTTTTACCGTTTTGTGGAGAATACTGATATGTTTTCTGGTCTCTTGATTTGTTGTTCAGTTTCTTTTCCACCACCGGTACTTTCGTTTCTATTTGATTTGGTTTCTTCGAGTTGATACTGGTTGTGCCCTTCTTTGAGTTTTTGTCGTAAATTCTTCCTTCTTCTGATGTGTTTCCGTTATCTTCGGTTTCCTCGTTTCGTTTTTCGATATTTCTGAGATCTTGTGGTGTGAATTCAGTTTGATTGACTTAGTTTATATCGGTATATTTTGGCTTCCTCATTTTGTGATCTGGCAATCTTTAGGTGTGTTCTCAGTGTAAGCTGGTCTTCTCTATCTTCTTGACATATATCGTTTGCTATAGAAATCCCTTCGTCTTTGAGTCCTCTCAAATTCTCTCTGTTATGGAAAAGCGTCAGTTTTTTTAGATATGAGATGAATTCTATAACGATGGGCGATTTTTTCGTTTTTCCCATGGTGTAAAAGTTGTTTACATCACTTTCCTGTAGATTTATTTCCAGAAGGGCATTTAGTTGGTCGAGTATACTTCCTAAAGAGTTGCTTCCTATTCCAAAAATGACAATTTTATTTTTCCTCGTCTTACGTTCCAGATATATACACCTTTTCTTCAATGTTTCAACTTCCTTGGTGAGTGTTTTTGTTTCCCTTATTACTTGTTGAAATTCATTCTTAATTTCTTCCGTTTGTTTTTTGTTTGCTTCTATAAGTAACATAAAAAGATGTTGGTGTTCTGGTGCCAGTTTGTTGAGGCTGTGTTCATCCATTCCGTGTATTATCGGTGAAGTGACTACGGCACAGTATATTTCAGACTATGGGCCGTTGGTGGCCAGGGACACTAACACTATTTAGTTATTGTTTATTTACGTACTCTAGTTTTTTTGCTCAACTTGGAACTATGCTTTCTATTATGTATTATTCTGTGCAATTGTTGTAGGATTAACTGTTTATAATAATTATAATAATTGAGAGTTTCATACGGAGCACTTGCGAACACGTCCATACTCTCTGGAGACCACTATAATTCATATTATTTACAACTATATTTTATGCGAACGAGGGATCAATTAATCGATGTATGACAACTCTATCTGATTCTGAAATGAGACATTTAACTTGTTTTTTAAATGAAAATATTGTTGGTGCAGTTCTGTTTTCCAAGGGTAAGTAATTGTAAAGCCGGTTAGCAAGATGAATATATGTTCCGTGGACGATTGTTTTTGTTGAGCATATGGTGCTGAGACATGATTTGGCTTTATATCTAGTTATTATGCTTGTGCGTTACATAGTTAAGATTTTTTTGATTTTTTCGATTGTTCAACAACGATTTTTAGGAAGTATAGTTGTCTGAGGTCGAGCATTATTGATTCTTTGAACAGAATTTCTGATGGGTATTGTTATGGTTTGTTGAGGAGTATTTTCAAGAATTTTTTCTGTAATACATCTAGTTTTTTTAGATGTGATATTGCTACTCCACCCCAGCCCAGTATTCCATATGCAAGACGAGACTCTATAATTGCACAATAAATTGTTTTCATTCGGGAGGTGTCTAATATATTTCGTAAATACTTGAATTTATAAAGAGTGCTTCTCAATGTTTTAGTCATTTGGTCAACATGGAAGTTCCATCTCAGGTGTCTATCAATATATATGTTTCAGTTTCGCTCCTTCATATGCCCCTAGAATTACTGTCGTTTTTTTTCATCATTATTTCTGCTGCTGAACACCTCTTGTAGAATATCCTTTGGTAAAATGTTCACTTCGGATCCTGTATCCACTGAAGTCTCTTCTACTCGCTTCTACTGTTCTTTTTTCCTCCATAATATACCACTTTTATAATTATTATCTTTTCTGATGGCATCTGTAGTGACTTCGTCTTTATTTCGGACTGTTTCCAAATGCTTTTTAGTAGCTTCAGAATTTCTACATACTTCAGCTTTCTCCAGTGTCATATCTTGAATGTCTAGCAGCTTCTCCTTCTCTTGAACTTTCGAATCACTTGTCCCAAGAATAATTCGGTCAACTAATATGGAATCTTCTTGTTGATTATATTCACAGGACTGAATCATTTTTTAAGATGACTCAAAAAATGATCGAAAGGTTCGTCTAGACCTTGATTCCTATTATTGAAGATGAATCGTTCATAAGTTCGATTTTTCCTTGGGCTACAATATTGTTCAAATTCATCCACCACAGAACTGTATTTTTCTTTATCTCCAGGTAGGCTGAATTTAAAAGTATTATACGGGTGTAATCTACCCTCTTGCACATCCGTGAATGGTGAGTTTATAATGTCATTTTTTGGGGGCACTGCTCGCCTAACCTCAGCTTTCTTGATCAGAGCTGTAAGTGAACGCAATTGCCGGATGCAATAAACATTTAAATAATGTGGAATAATGAATTGATTGTGTGGTAGAAGAATCTGAAAATTTTCATTTCAGGCTGTTTGCTATAGATATTCAATTTCAAAGTGCTGGAAACAAACGAACCTCGTTATATCCAAACTGGCAGATAAAGTCAGAACTAGTAGATGGCAATACAGCTTTGGCACTTATCAAATCACAATTATTAAAAAAAACAGTTTTATTAACACAAAAGACAGTATTGTTTATTTTATTTTTTTCAAATTATTTACGGTCGTCATTATGAACTAGTCTTCTTCTTCTTTAATAATTTCATGGTGGTCTTCCTTTTATCGCTAGATGCTTCAAACTGTGAAATATAATTTCATCTGTCTTCGTTTATATTGTTGACATAGTATTGTTTATTTTTTTCAAAATAATTCCGGACATCATTGTAAACTAGTCATTCGTCATTCATATCATGTGAACACTGTTGCCAGTTAGTATTTCCATGATTTTTGCATGCGCCTGTTGTTGTCTACGAGTACTATTAACAGTGGAATAATAGGGGACACGAATGCTTGTATTTACATTTTTCTTTGCATTAGAATGCAGTTCCTCACATTTTGTGAAAGTAATTTATCAAATTCCAAAACTCTGTCGAACATTTCAAATTCAAAGGTGCTCCTCAATTCAAATTCCATTTTAACCTTCTCTTGAATAACTTCCCCCAAACAATAGCCCCAATTGTGGTTTTTTGGCGTTAAAATGTATCAGCTGGTGAAACACTATATTGCAGATTCATTTTCTTTGTGATCAGATTGTCAAATGGTGTTAATTTTTTTTTTCAGGAAAAGTTCAAGAGTGCTATTTGGCAAATTGGCAAAGACCATGACAAAAATATATGTTTTTTAGGTAATAGTTCTCCAAAATGAGGTACTAATAATTAATCAGCGTGAACAAAGAGGTAACTGTAAATAGGTAAACATAACCTCACTTTTTTCAATAAACATTGTCTAATCTTGTGAACTTATCTAAAATGAACAGAAATGGACACCTAACCAATGAAGGGCTTTTTCAGCTTATAAAAGAGGTGTTATTCAGATATAGGAGTTATTCACTAATGAAGATAATTAGGGTAATTTGGACACTTTTCCAGAGCCGTCATATCGAGGTAAGAGTACAAACGCGTTATACAATTGTAAATAGTACCCTTATCAATAATATTGTTCAGAGGAAGAAGATTCAAATGGGCCGAAGTCTATGCCAAAGGCTGAAGTAGACCCAACCCCGACAACACCAAATGATAGTTATTGTACCAAATGTAAAGTGTAAAGTAAATGTACGAAACGAAACTGATTTCTTCACATTTTCATACTAAATATACTCCAATTATATCGCTATTTGTTATTTTATATTTAAAAAAATACACTTAAAGATATGTACTACACCCTTTACTCACGATGTCTTAATTTTAACACACCATGGAAAAATCAAAAATATTTTTGTAATACAAAATAATTGCAAATAAATATATTGTTATATGTGCTAAGTTTCAGATTTTCATTTCGAGCAACCATAATTCATGAGCGAAAGGGTCAATGCCTATATGAATTCTTTTAAAAATTTATGTTAGCCTTAAAAAAAGCTGTTTTCAAGATCTTTTTCAGAATTCTGCCAGTTCTATCATTTTCTTGATTCATTAAACTCGCAAGCTAAATCACGATTAATATCACTCCGCGAACCTACTTTACGTTTTTCTTAGTTTGATCAATGCCAACTCATATGGTAACACTGTAACTACGAAAATCATTGATGCTCGTTTTTTATGTGTGTTTGTTGAAAGTTGTATAGATGGAGCCAAAAGTAGTGAAATTGACGTTTGGAGTGCATGAAAACTGTTTTCAAACCTAGGAAGGGTAATGGTTTTTGTATCAATGCATTATTGAGAAGAAAAGTTAGATAATTAAATGAAATAGTGACCAGTTATTGTGTTGCTGAAAAATGAAAAAAGTAACAGCCTCCAGAATCGTGTATGTATAGTGACGTTTTAATGTCTAATTTTTTCAACTTTGAAGGGCAATAATTCTCAAAGTTACTTTTTTCTTTCGCCAAATTTTCTATAGCTGAGGTGATTTTATCATGTTTTGAAGCATCTGTGGAAGTTTCATCAAAATACTAGTTGTCCCCACTTACGCCACCTCTACCCAAAAATTATACCAAAATCTGCAGTGTGTTCGATCTTGACATTCAATGAATAAAGAATTGTCATCAGCAATATAAGTAAACAAACATTGAATTGTCTTGACAACAGTGAAATAATACCTGATTTTTTTTCGCGAAAAATATACTAGTGCATGTTTCTTCACGAAAAATACCTAGTGTTTTTCACATTCAGACGTTTTTCAATAGGAAAACGACGTGATTTATAAAAATTTTGTATTTTCATACAATCTGGAACATCTGGAACATACGATCTGGAACACCGAAAAAATCGCGCACATAGGCACCGCATCTACAGAATTTTCTCAATATTTTCAAATGACCGACATTTTTTCAAGAAAAAATAAGTAAAGAGAATTGAAAATAGAATGAAACATTATTTCATCGTTGTGAATGTTCAATAACTCTTTGAATTTCATTAGACAAGTCACTATTAATGTATGGAAATTGTAACGAACCTGGAAATTGTTACGAACCTGGAAATTGTTACGAAATACCGAAATAATTATTCTCCGTTTGCTTACACTTCACAAGACAAAACAATAATGAATTCTGACAATTGAATAACTTAATAGAAATTCACTGTTAATATACAGCACACATCAACTGAATCTTTCGTTTCAACTCGCGTTTCCCAAGAAAACTGAACTTTAACTAATTATGAATAGCACGAATAGCAAATACTTCCGTCAGTATTGCCGCCTCTTACAAAGGTCATTAGAACCTAGAAAAACGGCCGCCTCTCGCTCTTTCTCGGAATCACTCGATTCGTCCGGTGTCTTCTAGAAGAATTTCCTGGAATCTTGTCGTCACGAGCTGTGGCTGTGGCTGTGGCGTACTGAATTAGTTTTCGTAACAATTTGGCCCTAAGTAAATATTCGAATATTTCTGTTATTTATCATTTGAAAGAAATGCTGATTTGTTTCTGATTTCATTGACGTAGCGGGAAAACTTGAGTTTTTAAAATATTATCAGTAGATTTTAAGATTGCTATTTTTAGGTATTCTGGTTTGCCAAGCGGGATGCATCCTGGAAAACCTTGATGATAATCTCGCAGAAAGGGATTTGATGATGCCTATAGATTTGGGGGCTAAAGGGTCATGTCATATTGGAGGTATGGTCTCAACTAATGCTGGAGGTTTGAGATTACTTCGTTACGGCAATCTTCATGGCAGTGTTTTAGGAGTTGAAGCAGTAAGTATAACCTCCAAAGAATGGCGAATTCGAAAACTTTTTTATTTTAATGTGCTATCATTACCAAGACTGAGAAAACTCAACAATTGGTATTAACTGTTGATAATGATGCAACTTTTCATGAATCATCTCGTGATTGGAGCTTTCCCTCATATTGCGTCGTTATTTATCTTTATTTCTTTTTTCAAGGTCAAAGCAAACGGACAAGTTGTTGATGGTTTGAGCACACTGAAGAAAGACAATACTGGATATCACCTGAAACATATCTTTATTGGATCTGAAGGAACCTTGGGTATAGTGACGAAAGTTGCGATACATTGTCCTCCTAAACCAAAAGCTATCAACTTGGCATTTCTAGGTAATATTAGTTGTACTTTTCACTCTCAAAGTAGTTTTGAAAGCATTTTCATCATTCCTAGGAAAATTGTTTCATGTAACGGGATATTTTTTTAAAAAGGTGCTTAGTGATGAAAAAAAAAGTTGAGAGGTGTCAAGGGACACCCGGATGGAACGAAGTTCCTTTCGATTAATTAGTGAAGGAATTGTAATAAAATTTTATATTTTTTAAGTTATAATAATATATTTCATATATATATATATATATATATATATATATATATATATATATATATATTTATATATGCACTCTGTACACGTCATAGATGCGCGGGACTTTGTAAACACAACAGAGTGTATATATATACTCTCTCGATTTCGTAAACACAACAGCGTATAGGTTAGAACACGCACGGCTTGCTAAATACATACGCATTGATATTGTAATATTAAAATATAATTTGCTTTTAAATTTATTAAAGTTATGACGCGTACACTTGCTAAACACACAATAATGGAGAGATTATAACGCGTATGACTTGGTTAGCACAATAGTAAAGAGAGGTTATAATGCGTACTTGCTAAAAATACATAAGCATTTATTATTGTCTGTATAAAATCTCTACTTACCTAACTCCATCAGCAATATCCGGAACTTGTGCAGAAACACTGTCAGGATTCATTATTGTTATTATTTTTTATTATTTATTATGTACAAAAAACCTGTATACACTCAACAAAAATAATCGTCGCGACACCACACTGTTCAATGTGAAATAGAAAGACGAAACGAAAATAACTGGCTTGCTTTCTATGAGAGAGAGAGAGAGACAGACAGAGAAACACGCGCACGCCGCACGGCTTATAACCATAGGAAAGTCTCGTTACAACTTTTGGTCTTAATTTATTCCGTCTAGCCCCCGTTCGCAACGCGCGATAAGGAACTACGTTCCAGAAACTTCCATGATACCTTTTTTTGAATAGACGCGGCCGATACTTGATGAAAATCCATCCAAGTAAACTAAAAACACTTCACTATGATTTTCACAAAACATTGGTTTTCAAAATTACGTGTTTTGCTGAACTATAGTTGTTTCAAGTGGAGATAAATTAAATTACAATCACTGGGATTTGATATAAATAATAGGAGCATGTAGTCAGTTGGATATTAGGTACCTAATTAAGAGATTATTGGACGAAAGATTATTCAATTTTTGGAGTTCATGACGTTTCTTTTCTACATGCAAAATTCCAAATTCATTAGCAAATCAATGCTAGGTTAGCGAAAGTTGAATTAGATTTGCCCTTATTGAAACTGTTTCTATGCTCGGATATGCGTAACTTTCAAGCAACGACCAGATTACTTCGAATCTGTTAACTAGAAATTGATTAATCTTTCGCCCAATAATCACTTAATTAGATACCTAATATCCAACAATATTATCTATATCGAAACCCAGTAATTGTAATTTAGTTTATCTTTACTTGAAAAAGCTATAGTAAAGCTAAACACGTGTCGTTGGTCTTGTAAAACACATTTTTGAGAAAATCATAGTGAAGTGTTTTTAGTTTACTTCCATGATATATCATGGAATCAATCTTCACAGCTACAGAGGGGATGAAGAGCAACGAGCTCTCCTTCTACTGAAGGTGCACTTTCTAGACAAAAATTACAAAATTACTTAAAATAACTAAACAAAACTAGTACATGCAACAAATAGAAAGAAACAGAAAAGCTAACAGGAAATGAAAAATCTCAGATTAAAAATAACATCGTATACAGTGCTTTTCTTCAATGTCCCCCCCCTTTTTATTTTTTGAACGGGTCACCTCAAAAAATTGAAACTTGGGATAATGAAATTGACGCATGAATACTATATTTTGGAGTAAAATTGACAGATGAAATTTTCAAGATGGCGACTGGGCGCCCTCTGAGAAAAAAAAAAAATTGAAAGGAGGGTCTTGTGATACATCCTTTTGAAGCTACTGACGAATACTTCACAACCCTATAATATAAAGTCAATACCTTCACCTACTACAAAATGGCGGAACATTTAATAATTACCTGCATACAAACACATTAATATCGATACATCTAGAAATATTTGTTTTTCTCTGCCATATGGCAATCCCAACAATCCAATAAGGTTTGATAGGTTATTTTTTGTTTAAACAAAAAATGACAAGAAATGTCAGTACGACAACGAACATCATTGTTCAGTTAAAATATTCTCATTTAGTTTTCGGTTTTACTAGTAAATAGGTACCACGTGAACTATCTCTAAAATGGTCAATTCTCGTCCATTAGAAGAAAAAATCGAAGCGATTTTTATTTACGGTGCGACGCGTAACTTTCACGAAACCGAAATAATTTTCAATGATCGTTTCTCGAATCGTCCTATCTGTAGAAAATATTTAAGGGAACTTATAACCAAATTCACAACTACCGGTAGTGTACAGAACAAAAAGCCCCCAGGTCATCCGTCCATTCCGGAAGAACAGCAAGTTCAAATAATTGGTGAGATGATAGTAAATCCTCAACAGTCTACTTCCTCCGTCGCGAATGTTTGTGAGGTGTGTCCTTCTGTGTGGAGACTTTTGAAGAGGAATAAGTATCATCCATACAAAATCAAAATGGTACCCCAGTTAACTGAAGATGACCCTGATCGAAGAACAGAATTCTGCGAAATTATGACGGAAACCATTGCAAGGCATCCTACCTATCTCCACAATATTTGTTTCAGTGACGAATCTACATTTTATGTCAACGGCAAGGTTCACAGACAAAATTGCCATTATTGGAGTGACACCAACCCTCACATTTTCCGGGAGACTCATACTCAATATCCAGAAAAAATTTACGTCTGGGCAGGAATATTGGGAAACCATATTGTAGGACCTCTATTCATTGAACAAAATTCAACAGGGGAACTGTATTTGAATATGCTGGAAAATACTGTTGACCCTCTAATCACCGAAATCGTCGAAGCGAATCCTAATGAATTCGATAAGGATATTGTATTCCAACAAGATGGATCACCACCACATTACTACGGACAAGTAAGAAACTATTTGGATAATACTTTCCCCGGTCGTTGGATTGGCCGTCGAGGTCCTATGGAATGACCAGCCCGCTCGCCACTTTTTTTATGGGGCTTTTTGAAGCAAAAGGTGTACGAAACTGAACCTGCTTCAATATTGGATATACGGCAGAGAATAATGAATATTTGTAGAAATATCGACGTTACTGTGTTCGAAAATGTTCGGTGTGAAAAATCGGATAGGCTGTTCTTATGTCAAGCAGTTCAAGGCAACCATTTCGAGCATCTTCTGAACTGAACTCAGCTTCTTTCCTCAAATTATGAAGTTAAACGTCGATGTATTCAGGCGATTATCAAATGTTCCGCCATTTCGTAGTAGGTGAAGATATTGACTTTATATTTTTTTTTCCCAGATGGCGCCCAATTGCCATCTTGAAATTTCATCTGTCAATTTTACCCCAAAATATAGTATTCATGCATCAGTTTCATTATCCCAAGTTTAAATTTTTTGAGTTGACCCGTTCAGAAAATAAAAGGGCATTGATGAAATGCCCTGTATAATGACACTGACACCTCAAGCATGAAAGAAATTGCTAATATTTTTAATTCTCATTATATCAATGCGGGCAAAAAAATGGCTGAGCAAATTATCAAACATAGAAACACCACTGCATAAAAGTACTCAAAAATAATAAATGTCCAGGTATTGATGGCATAACTTCGGAAAACCTCAAACTAATAGGTGAATTCATTAAAAAACATTCAACTTACTCAATTAATAAAATCCTTGAGAACGATCAATTTCCAGAAAACTTCAAAGTAGCCATAATTATCCAAGAAAGGTTATCGAAGAAATGTATCAAATTATAGACCAATCTCGTTATTAAGTTCAGCTGCCAAGATCGTTGAAAAAGGTTATTAAAAAACGTCATATGGAATTCATGGAAAATAACAATATAATTCCAGCTAAGCAATTCAGTTCCAGATCGAAAAATCAACCGAAGATGCTATTGTTGATTTAACAATTAATACATACCGATCACTGCACGAAGGAAAATGTTCAATAGGTGTCTTTCTAGATATAGCAAAGGCCTTCGACACCGTTAACCGGTTAAAAAAACTAATAGATGTTATGAAAAATCTCGGTATCATAGGAATCGTACATGAATTGCTCAGATCATATTTCAATAATAGAACGCAGTATGTTTAAATTGAAAACCAAATAAGTGAACCACAAAAATTATTAACTGGTGTACCTCAAGGAACAGTTTTAGACCCAGTACTCTTTTTAATCTACATCATTGGAGTACTCTCCGGAGCAGTTGCAAATATATCATCTTTAGCGGACGATACCGTAGTTCTCTTTACTGCTGCTACGTGAGACGAAGAAAACGGAACAGAAAAAATAAAAAGTTTAGCGAAATGGATCTCACACTGAACTTGGAAAAAAACAAAGTGTATAACGCTCTCTTGCAATAAATCTAACTAACCCGATATTGGTCAGATTACGTTGAAAGATGAAAATCCAACTTATTCAATGCAATGTGTGAAGTACGCTTCATACCTTGGAATTGAAATTGATACCCATCTTGAATGGTTCACCCATATGAATAAACTTTTGAAAATACTAAGATCAATACTGTACACATTCAACCATTTAAAAAAAAATCCAAATACATGAACTCAAAATTCTATAACATTCACTTGTAGAATCTCATATTCAATATGGAATATCTGCCTAGGGAGGAGTGTGAAACTGCCACATAGAACAATTGAAAGTAATGCAAAAATAATTTAAGAAGATTATCTACAATAGAGAACATACATACCCTACAGAAAAACTATTCCAAGAGATACCTATTCTCAAACTAAATAAAACTGTATTATTATAATATTCTCCATTACAATATAAAAATTGAAAAGAATTAACATCCATTAAACATGAACATAACACAAGACAAAAAAAAGGAGTAATCCTACCACACAGCCCCAAAACTGTTTCATCAGGTTCCACAGACTATCAGGGATATGAATAATACTTCTACAAAAAATAATGAAAGTTTGGTTACAAGATTTGTATATAGAAGACATGGTGAAGATAATTAATATTTCCGTGTGATTCATCATTCATCATAGCCGAAGTCAATTATATTGGTACGAATCCTCATTTTAGATTATTTTTCAAGATTTCTATTCTACATATTTTATTGTATTTTCTGTATTTTACTTTGTTTTTGTATTTTATTGAATTTTTATTGAATCGAATTTATTACTGTAATACTTTATATTCATACATAGAAGTAGTAATATACATTTGTACATTTTATATTGTTTACATCTTTAAAATTTACCATCTTCACATTTACCTATTTCACATTTTTGCTTTTTATATATTTTCTTTCATTTGTACATTTGGTACTCAAACACATTTCGTTTCATTTATTTCACTTTCAGCATGTAGTCATTCATTTGCATCGATTTATTCGCAAGATATATTACTATTATTATATAGGTTAGGAATGCCCACAACAAGTATTCTTCGTGGGATATCTTCGATTTATTTTCATTCATCATTCATGTCCTTGTTTGTAACCTCAATGAAAATAAATAATATTATTATTACCCCAACTGAACTTAATCAAAAATTTGAAAGTGAAAATTTGCATGTTTATTCATATAGTTATTTGATTTGCTATTCCAGTCCTAATTAAGAACTCCAAAAAGGAGTACTCATCAGAAATCACTTGTAACATTGATGCAAGAGTGGCATCGCATTCACTAGCTCTTCAATACATTTTTGTCGACGAAAATATATTTCACGCTCTCACAATCATCAGGAAGTCTGGACGAAATGGAAAACACGTTTTCTGGAAGCAATTTCACTTTGCAATGATGAAGAAATGTTAGAAACATTCCCTTTGGAGGGACACTTTGAAATCATTTTTATCGTAGATTTCTCAATTTTCAGAAAAATCTTTTCGATATTCAATTGAGAATGTTCTCTTTTTCATTCCAAGTCGGGAAGAAAAATATCACTATTCCAACATTGTATTCGATCCAATAATATCTCGTCTTTCCCAATAAAGACGCTGCATAAGGATGTAGGCCACTATACCAGAACTGAGGTATTGGCAAGAGTACCATAGCACCCAGATCAGCATTAGTACAGAACAATCAGATCAACACAAACCGCAATTTTCGAGCACTCCGAAAAAATAACAGAAATTAATTGATCACAAAGAAATTGCCATCTGCGCCTTCTTAGACAAAGAGGAAGCCTTTGACAATACCTCCCACGAGGCAGTGAAAAGAGGACTCTTGCAAAAAGCAGTGAACAGAACTATATCCAATTGGATGAGACAATAATCACTGAAGTGAAGGCACACGACACACTTATTGAAATCAGTTCAACTAACGGATGTACTCGGGTTGAAGTTTCTCAGGGTAAAAGACCCCGAGGAAACCGGTGCAAGCATCTTAGGGGTTTGTATCGAATACGTCGAACCCGTGGGCGATTCCATAAGACCCTCTCAAGCGGAAATACGTAAAAGATGCTTGCAGTTTAACCCTGACCAGAAGTACATTGCAATTCTGACTGACAATCAAGCAGCCATATGAATGCAATAGATAGGACACAACAACTAATCCTTCTCTGGGTGCCAGGGCACGTCGGAGTGGACATGTTGGCTCGAAGTGAGGCATCAACGCAACTGATCGAGCCAGAACTATTCTGAAGTCTAGAAAACTCGTGCTTATTCCCAATAGGAAAAAGCATTGAGAGCAGCACAATGACATAGACTTCCAGGGATGCTGCAGATTTAAGATCTCGATAACTTCAACCAAATACATTCCTAAGCACTATTCAGCCTCAGCAAGATGAGTCTTAAATCGATAACAGGAATTCTAACCGGATACTGCAAACTCGGAGAACACTTCTGGAATTTATTTACGCCAATCTAGGCACCAAACTATCAAATAGAAATCACAAACATCTCACTTTAAATGTTGTCAATCGAATTAATCTATCATGTGATTTGAAAAATAATACCTCATACAAATATAAAAAATATCAGTATATTTAACATACCCATCATAAAAAATTGCCCTAATAACCCCTTCACTACACTTATTTACTTCATACCAGTATGCGCATTTCGATAACTAAGTTATCATCATCAGTAAGTAAACTATACTAAATAAATGTATACATGTTATTACAATATACATGGTGTTTCTAATTGGGTTATTTTATACTTATTACTGTTCCTCAAATCGATAATGTCATCTTGATGGTTCTGTGAGAATTAAAGTTAACAGGGTGGAATACATCGGTCCTTTATCGTCATTAAGTACAATTTTATTTTGGTTTTTGTGGATAACTATACTCTCCAGGCAATCTAATGTTCCACTGTCGTTGACCGGTTTGATCATTTTCAAATTATGAATATTAATTTTCTGACCAGATTCAATCATGTGGTCCGCTACATTTGACTAATTATCCCTTTGGTAGGTAGCATGGGCCAATGTTCGTGGAACCTTTTAGAAATTGAAAGTTTTGTCTGACCATAATAGACTTTGTCACAATTTCATAAATTCCCGACTTATATAACATGTCAGTTTTGTCCTTCGTGTTTCCCAACAACGATTGCAAGTGAATTCTATTGCTATAAACTGCTTGCAGATGTACATCCCGGAGTATAGTGTTGAGACCTCTCGTGAGTTTTGGATTGAAAGGGATTCTCATGAATCTTTTGCTTTCCGTCGTTCTTCTCAGAGTGGTGATTTCATTCACTAAACGTGTAGAACTCCTCTTGCTCAAGATATTATAAAAAAATTTGAAAACGTTAAGCATTCAATAGAAAGTTTACGGCTTTGTGTACTTGAAAATTAAAACCAACCATTTTGTGTTGAATGTGGTGTTCTGAATCAGCTGGGATGAACCTGTTCTTGTTGGTGGGCTTTCTGTAGATGTCTATTTCCAAACGCTCTTTATTTCTGATGACCAGAGTGTCAATCAACTTCCATTTCTACCATGAAGTTAAACACTGAGTTCATGGAGGTTATGAAGACGTCTATGTTTTGACTTTTCGTGTCGAAAATACAAAACACATCATCCACATACCGCATAAAAAAGTTTGCCATGGATGGTGAAAGACCATAGCGGTGCCTTCCTTCTGTTGGTAGAATTTATCTTGGAATATGAAATAGTTTTTGATTCATGCATAAGAATGTCAATTTCAAAAATTCCTCGACTCTTTCTGTTTCAAACTTGTTCGACTCCAAAAGTACTGCAAGGTTTCAGAAATAGGTACACTTAATAATAATAATAATAAACTTTATTTTCCTTTGTGACAAATACATTTGTATAGGAATAGTCATCATATAGTAAAAATAAAAGGAAGAACACTTATAAAAATTATGTAACTGTCACAATCACAACCAGATAAATATGGTCATGGATTGCATATTGAAAAGTCATTGACTGAGTAAAGACATTCATCAATGAGGAGCAATTTCAATTTTTTTAATTCATCTGGTAATTTACTGAAAAACCATTAAGCCAGTACTATCAGGAGATCGGTATGAAATTGAATATTTAGTCTGCTCAGTTTGAAAATTATCTTTGTACCTAATGTTCTCATCATGAATTTCTGATCATTATTTTGGAAAAAATAACTGCATAAGTTTCTATCTGAATAAATAGAGTGAAGATAATGTCCAATTTTATGAAAAGATCCCTACAACTCTTACAGACAGACCTGAGATAGTTCTCATTATTCGTTTTTGGACAAGAAAAACATAATTTGTTTGTGTAGACCATCCCCAAAAACATACACCATATCTGATTCCACCTGACCATAGTAAATGTTGAGTATCTGTTCTGTATTCGAAACTTCCCTAAGATTTCTGAATAAGTCATTCTGAGAACTGAGATTTTTTACTAAGTTATCCAGCTTAATGTATTGTCAAAATGAATGCCTAGAAATTTAACATTTGTGCAATTTTGAGCCAATTGATTATCACTTATTTCGAAATTCAGTTTTGAAAGGAAGTGTGTCTTTTCAGTATTTAAATAATTTAAACTAGCCGACAACCACATATTGAACTTTTGGAAGATTTCCGTACACTGTTTTTGTAGTGGAATATCGTCTTTTGGGATACCATCACTGATGTATCATCAGCGTATATGGTAAGGGGAATATCACATATAGACACGTTCAAGTAATTGATATATAAAATGAATTGTACCGGTCCCAACACTGAACCCTGTGGTACTCCAATTGCTGAAGATTTTATATCACGTTTGATATTATTACTGATATGTGTGATACTGACATACTGCTGGCGCTTCCTCAAAAAAGTTTCTATCCATTTGTTTGCTGAGTTTTGTAAACCATAAATGTAGTTTCATCAGCAATTTGTCATGATCTACACAGACGAATGCCCTACTGAAGTCACAGAAAATCCCAACATGGCATTCACCAGCTTCAAGTAGCTTGATAATATTAAAGTAAAATGAATTAATGGCGGTTAAAGTTCCTCTGTTATTTTGGAATCCATGTTGGTTTTTAAAAATTATTCTTCCATTATCCAGATACATATTTAGACGATTCAGATAACCATACTCAAACACTTTTGAGAATATTGATGGCATCGTGAGGGGTCAATAGTTACCTCTATCATTTTTGTCGCCCTTTTTATGAACTGAAATTACTTTATTCATTTTAAGGATTTCTGGAAAAGTCCCATTACAAAATGATAGATTAGCTAGAAATGTTAAAGGTTTTATTAGGGAATGTAATATATTTCTCACTAGGAAAATTTGTATTTCATCCAAAACTCATGATTTACTATTTTTCAGCTTAGTTTTCAGTAAGAGAAAAAGTTCTTCATCCGTATATGGACATAAAATGAACTTGTGATTACTACTGGACTATGAAGCTGTTTCAAAGTTGTTTTCACCTATTTTTTCCACTATGCGAAGAGGCGTTTGATAAAAATTGATACTGTATCTGTTTCCCACTGTTAAAGGATCAGTAATTGTTTCATTTTGTAAATGTTTCATATGGATATTAGTGGTTGATTTTTATTCTTGGCAGATAATTCAAATACTACTTGCCAACAAGTTCTATTCTTGTTACTAGAATTTAAAATCCTATTTTGATAAAATGATTTCTTTGTAGCTGCAATTATGTTTTCATGGGCTTTTTCTTCTCTCCTTATGAACTGTCCGCAGTTCAGGATAGATACGAGAAGTTGGATCATTTAAAATCTTGATTTTATAACGAAGTTCATTTATGATAGTATCTTTTTGTTTAACAATGTAACTGAAAACAATTATGTCGATATGTTTTCCATGATAGCATCAAAAAATCTGCGTCACCATCTTCAACCGACGCGACGTCTCCTTGCATTTCATACATATAAATTAAATTTTTTATCTACTTAGTTGTTCAAACTCTCTCACTCGCGATGAAACCATATAGTTTACAATAACCTGCACAACCAATTTTATGTGAAGTTTTTCCTATATTTTTTCCACATTTTCTACACAAAACTCCACTGGACATTGTGACCTATTAGCGCGGCGTTGCCAAAACTTTGTTCTTACTTGGAAATAGAGAGCCTACATCGAAACCAAAATTTCACCAACCATCAAAGTTAAGTTTTTGATTCTATCGACGACTCATAAGAATTCTTGATAGATTAATGAATTCATGAAAATCCCTTTCAATCCCAAACTCACGAGAGGACTCAAATCTCCAAGCAGTGTATAGCAAGAAATAACTTGCAAAGGTTATTAGGAAACCCGAAGGACAAACCTGACATATTAGATAAGTCGGGAATTTATGAAATTAGTTTTCAAAATTGTGACAAAGTCTATTTTGGTCAGACAAAATGTTCAATTTCCAAAAGGTTCCACGAACATGTGGCCCATGCTACCTGCCGAAAGGAGAATAAGTCAAGTGTATCGGACTATATTATCGAATCTGGTCAAAAAATTAATATTCATAATTTGAAAATGACGAAACCGGTCAACGACAGTAGGAAATTATATTGCCTGGAGAGTATAGTTATCTACAAAAGGTTCCACGAACATGTGGCCCATGCTACCTGCCGAAAGGAGAATAAGTCAAGTGTATTGGACTATATTATCGAAGCTGGTCACAAAATTGTTATTCATAATTGGAAAATGACGAAACCGGTCAACGACAGTAGGAAATTAGATTGCCTGGAGAGTATAGTTATCTACAAAAGGTTCCACGAACATGTGGCCCATGCTACCTGCCGAAAGGAGAATAAGTCAAGTGTATTGGACTATATTATCGAAGCTGGTCACAAAATTGTTATTCATAATTGGAAAATGACGAAACCGGTCAACGACAGTAGAAAATTAGATTGCATGGAGAGTATAGTTATCAACAAAAACCATAATAAAAATGTACTTAATGTGGATAATGGGACGGGTTCTCTACCCTGTTTACTTTAATCCCCATAGAACCAGCAAGATCCCATTAGCGATTTGGGAAACAGTAATAATTATAAAATAACCCAATTAGAAACATATTATAATAACATATAACAATTTATTCACAGTTTACCTACTGATGATGAACTTACTTATCGAAATGCGCATATATGGGTGTGAAGTGAATATGTGTGGTGAAAGGTTTACTTGTGCATTGTTTGATAGTGTGACCCATAGCGTCTAGCCAGTCTTCATACTTATCATAATAAATTTCTCAAATATATCTTGGCTGAAATCAACACGCTTTGAATTCTAGGTTTGAACTCATTCGAAGACATTCTGAAGGTTTTGAAGAAAGCGAAACGAGAATTGGGAGAAATTCTTTCTTCCTGCGAAATGATCGATGAATCCAGTCTTGATGCGGTTACAAAAAATATGAAACTGAAGTCCCCGCTGAGTATATATCCCTTTTATATGGTGATTGAAACTCACGGAAGTAACAACGATCACGACCAGGAAAAGTTGAACAAATTTTTGGAAGAAACAATGGCAGATGGTCTGGTCTTAGATGGAACTTCAACTAATGAAATTAATAAAATGAAGGTAAAGCAAAACATATTGTTGTAGTGTATAAAAAATAACTATAAAAACAATAGCCTTGTTCAGATGCATTTGGTGTTGCATACAAGCTCACTCGGGCCTAGTAAGGTTTTTTCTTTGTGGGAAGAAGGATGAAATCCTCTATGGACACCTTGGTGTGTGGGAATCCCCGAGTAATTTCGCCTCAAATGTACCTACTCACTAAAAACCACGTAGACTCGTCTGGCCATGACCTCCGGTGACACTTGAGCCTTTTGGCCCATTGTATTTATCTGATGTTTACTAACGTTATATTTTTTGCCAAATGAAACCGAAGAGTAATGACTAATGAAGACTTCTTTCGATTTGTTTTCACATTAAAAGAGTCTTCATCCGTGTCTTCTCTAGAAAATATATCTAGATGATTGTAATAGCCATTTAAATATCAGAAATGGCGAGATACTGTTATCCAGACAAGCTTGGCCTCCAAAATGCGCAGATGAAAGAAAAAGCCAGTGTGCTAATTACAATCGGGTGAGGAATATGTCAATAATTACACTGGGTACTCACGTTTCGAGCTTCAGGACGGTTGCATTCAATAGTATCTATATTATTATATCAAAAAATATAAATCCATATTATTTTATGAGTCGTATTGTGTCCTTTTATAAAATCTGGTGCAGTAGTAGGTGGTTTAAACTGAAAATTTCGTATTTGCCTTGCACGTTTATTACTTCTATTGATAAATTCTGAACCTAACTTTCACCTGAAAATACTCGTTATTAATAGAAGTTTTAAAGAATTATTGAAAATTCTTCGAATAAAAGAAAGTTGATAAATACTAGCTATAATATGGGGCACCGGTGGCTGGTCAAGTGGATAATCGACCCAGAGAGGACGAGGAAGAAGGCCTACCCCTACCCCAAGCAGCATTATAGTGACGGAAACTGATACTGCAACTTCGACTCTGTGGTTATTACGTAATCACCACTAAATCTATCACTAATCACTAAGAATAACTGAGATTTTATATGTGTAAGGTTGTAGTAACGTAATTCCCATCTATGGTAGCCACTCCCCAGTTCTATAACTTATTAGTATCATTTGAGGTGTCTGAAACATTATGGCCACTGAGCAAATCACTTTGAAGGTTTTCAAACTTAAAAGTGGAAAATAACCGTTGCGGTAACCATCCTGTACCACTTAAATATCACTTAGAAGTCACTTTCGAGAGAGTATGATAGTTTCGGTGACGTTTTGGTAACTTCCATAAGATCTTCAATGTGGCAGGCATTTGATTGTGATATGTGGTGATGGTTGCCACGTTCTCCATAAGTGATAACCATAGTTCGCATTTAATAAAAGTCACTACAAATTACGATAACCTTCAAAATTCACCATTCCGCGCGATGACGAAAGCTAACCCAAGTTTTCTCAATTATTTTATTATGGCTTACAAAAAGTTTGTTTAACCTGTTACGTGAAACGTGAATGATATTCATTCAATATGAAATAGGATATGCGTTTTTACAAGACAATTTTCCCTAATTTTGAAATGGCCGTGGCGATTGGTCAGCGCGATGACGGAAACTAACCTAACTTTCCTCAAATTATTTTATTGTTGCTTACAAAAAGTTCGTTTTACCTATTACGTGAAACGTGAATGATATTCATCCAAAATAAAATGGGTTATGCGTTTTCAATAGACAATTTTTCTTGATTTTGTATAAAAAGGTTAATTTAAATAGATCGGATCTCTGACTTGTGCCCCTGTTAAATATTTATACTCTAATTATTGATTCTGTTTGCATAAATGCCATCATTTCCATTACTTGTTGATTGATAATTGTTACTTGATACTTGATAATTGTTGATTGGAGCTGCATGAATCCACTATACTTGCTACATGTCCTTTTTAACAATTAATGAACATGTATCCGTTATTTCGAAGTTATAACTTTGAAGTGGCGGGTTATAATGGCCCGACGTGTTCGCCCCTTTCAAGGGTATTAGACCTATTGTAATTTTTAGGTTATAACTTTGAAGTGGTGAGTCATGGGCCTGTGACCTGGGTGCCACTTTCCAGTGGTGGAAAAGTTAATAAATTAGTTCCACTGGGCACTTTATGATGGGAGGAGCTTTATAGTGGTATATTCACACTTTCTGCTACTTTAAACTGATATTCTCCAAAAGCCGCCATATTTACAGGAATATGCTGGGTCGCCATTATTAGAGAAATGATCGAAATATTCCATGAAGATTTATTTGTCATCACCACTGCATCAAACGTAGTAATTTGTTACATTAGTATTTGTTTCAACTAACCAAGATTGTTAAAAC
This sequence comes from Gonioctena quinquepunctata, assembly GCA_018342105.1. NCBI lineage: Eukaryota > Metazoa > Arthropoda > Insecta > Coleoptera > Chrysomelidae > Gonioctena > Gonioctena quinquepunctata. Next base: position 107,993 of record JAFIRS010002385.1, read on the forward strand.
AATGTGTGAGGGATTTAAGTACATAATTTCAGAGGCGAGTAATTTCCAGAATTATAATGTTTTTCTCAAATAAAAAGTATTCAGATGGCGCGTGCTCACAATCGAGCTAAAGCACCCATATTTCACATAAAACTTTCAATCGTTTTAATTTTACCAAGATCCGAAGAATCCAAATTCAATATACCTACTCACGCGTCTGTATGTTAATATGTTATATATTTTTATAGTTGATCGAGTGTTAGAAATGGATCAGGCAAAATGGAAGAATGAGGAATATTTATCACAAAAATATGTTGCTGAACAGAGACAGAGCTACATATTATTTACACAAACGCATTCAGTTGTTTAACGTGTCTAGTGTCGGCCACTACATATCCACGTTTTTGCCAGGTGACCACAACGTGGTTGGAATGTGGCTATACGAGATCCAGGAACGTAGATCGGAAGTAGCAGCCACCAAAAAAATGTTCCCCATTTTGGTAGCCGCCGCGTGATAGAACCGTGTATATTACGTGGCAGTGGTTGTGGTCAAACACTTGAAAGTTTTCCAGAATCGTGGCCGCTACGTTCCGTCCACTTAAAATGCTACTTGGGACAGGTTTTAACGCAATACCTAACAGACATACTTGAAGAATTAAGCAAACGACTTCAAATAACGGACAGAAATACTCAAACACTAACATACTTACAGACCACTCCAGTGGTCCAAACTCAAATATTGAGACAAATTGTAGCGATGCAGGCGGTGGAGGCCCCTCGGGACGTGTGGGGGCGGCGGCATACGCTGCCTTTACCCCTGCACGGACCCCGGAGGCAGACACCAACGAAATACTCAAAACACTTCAAACATAACACACACTCAAATCTCAAAATACTCAAATAGCCTCAAATAAAACTTCAACCCCAACTATACTCAAAAAACACCCACAAATCAAGCCTCAAATAAACCTCAAACTCAAACACCACACAACTTACATTAAAACTACAAATCCTCAAAAACCCCAACCTCAAATATACTCAAAATACCCACAAGCCTCAAATAAACCTCAAATACACCCAAAAAACACCAAAACCCCAAGCCCTCAAATAAATTTTAATCGTCGCACAAACACACCCTTAACCAGGTTTTTTAAATTACCTTTTCCTGGAAAATTACACATAACTTCAATTCACAAAATCAACAACACATAACGAAACATATCAAAGTTCAGTATAAACTGTCAAGTAGGAGACTGATAATACATACAACAAACAAACATCTCAGAGTAATAATAAATATAGAGAGGGCTTTCTGTCCTTGTTTTTTAAGCCAACATAAAGTTGTTTATATTTACATTAGTCCTCCCGACTTCAAAAATGGGTAATACCAGATCGGTTATCGTCGGGTTTTCATATATCGGTGTTTCGTTTTTCGTCGGCATTAATTTGTTTGTGCTCGTGTTTACGTTTGTTGATGGCGCCGTGATTATTCTATGTTTGTGCAGTTTTTGGAGTTTTTTGATGATATTGAGTGTATTTTGACTAACAATATATCTTTAGTGTTAAAAGTGACTTTGAAAATGGTGAAAACCTGCATTGTTTGTGGATTGTTACAATCCTCAGATGCCGATGTATCATTCCACAGGTAAGCGCCATTGGCGTAACTGAGAATGTGTATATTCTTCTATTCTTAAATATGTCCCCAATAATTTTTGATATAATCAAACAAAAAATATATTTTTATAGGTTTCCTTCTAATAAGAATGTCTTGAAGTTATGGTGTGAGGCACTTCAGCTAGACGGGAACATATTGAAAAAATATTCCTACATTTGTTCCAACCATTTTTCACCAAATGACATTGTTCATTCGCCAGGAAGAACTCTTATCAAGAAAAATGTTATACCAGTTATACAAGTTACTAATGATCCTTCTCAACCTGCACACATCGTAGTAACGGACAATTCCCCGCAATCTGATAGGGACATGGAAACTAATCAAGGTGAAATGTGAGTAGATAGCTTTACATTTTATTTAATAGAGAATTCAAACTTGGATTAATATTTGGGCATTGTACTAATTTTTTCATAAATCCATCAAAATTTCAACATTTTTTGGGGTCAACAAATCATTTTCATCTATATCAATCGTTATGGCACCGGATTTGATAGAATTTGATGATTGCCAAAACTCAAAGCGGTCTAAGAATAGTTATGCAATGTTGTAGAACGTAAATGTTCCCGTATTATAAGACGACTATAAGAAATGTTTTCTATTGATAAATATTACGTTTGTGATATTGAGAGAAACCGGCAATAATGTCTTCCTTCTGCACCTCAAACTATTCATATAAATGACAATATTTCAGATTGGAAGAATCAGTTTCACCAACCATAGCTCCAGAAGCTATTTTGGAAATTGTGAATGATGAACATGAACAGAATGAACAACCAAACAAAAAGTGAGCAAAATAGAATTATAGTTACTTAGTTGAAAATGTCTTTGTTAATTCTTATATAAACTATATAAATGATGTTTCAGATTTGAAGAATCTTTTTCAACATCTACAGCTTCAGAAGCTTTGTCAGAGATCAGGAAAATTAATCTTATTGAAATACCAAATAAAAAGTGAGTCTAACTGTAGTATTATCCAAAATCTTTATAAACTAAACATATTACCATTGTTATAATTACATACAATGTTCCATCTTCATTTTTCGGTAAGGTAGATTATTTTTTCCGTTTTTTTTATGTTTTTTTCAACTGAAAGAACAATTCAGGATTCAATTGTACTATGTTTTTTTTTGTAATTTTAAAGTTTGGTAAAATATTTCCCATATAAAACAAATGAGAAAAAGTTTATGTAAACTCTTTTCTTCCATTAGCCAAGAAACTGATGGAACAGAATACAAGAGGAATGTTTTCCCATTGAGTGATATTGATGGGGAGCTTGTGGCTACAACTTCACGAAAACGTTTTTCTGAATCTAACGAATCTGCACCAAGAAAAAGGTATAGTTAGAAAACAAATGATTATTTAAATAAAAAATCTTTTTATTATTCTTTCATCCCAGAATTAAGTGGTGATTGGAATTCTGTAGATATGGAGTCTAACGAGAATAGAAAGCAATTTTTCAGAGTTGCTCAAAAGAAAATTGCACAGCAGAAGAAAAAAATCAAAAGTCTTCAGCAGAAGAATAGGAGATTGAAGTTCAGAGTGGATTCGTTACAGTCTCTCACAAAATATTTGAGGAGAAGAAATTTCATTTCTGAGCAAGCAGAATCAACATTGAATGTGAGTTTACTTGCATTTTATTGATCCATTTGTTTCATTTATCTGCATTTTCAGGAATCGCTTACGGGATCTGCAAAGGAATTATATGATCGTATGCTGAAAAAATCTGTTGGGCGCAAATATTCACCAGAATTAAGACAATTTGCATTAACTTTAAATTTCTATTCCACTAAAGCTTACAATTACGTTCGGAACACGTTTTTGAAAAATCTTCCCCACACAAGGACTTTGGCAAAATGGTATCAAACAGTAGATGGTTCACCAGGCTTTTCCCAAGAAGCTTTGGCTGCTCTGAAATTGAAAGTGGCTGCAGCACATGTCACTGGTCAAAAGATTTTGTGTAATCTTGTATTTGATGAGATGTCAATCAGAAAAAGAGTAGAATCAGATGGAAAAAAAAATTATGGCTATGTAGATTTTGGAACAGAAGTTGAAACTGATAATCTAGATGAAGCAAAAGAAGCACTGGTATTCATGCTTGTTGCACTGAACAGTCAGTGGAAAGTACCTGTGGGTTATTTTTTAATCAGTGGGCTGTCAGGTACAGAGAAAGCTAACCTTGTTAAGAAGTGTCTTGAATTTGTTCACGATAGTGGTGTTATCGTTACATCAATTACTTTTGATGGAACTTCTACAAATTTAAGTGTAACTAATGAACTGGGTGGATGTATGAATTCTTCAAAGTTGAAAACATTTTTTCACACCCTATAACAAATGAAAAAGTTTTTATATTTCTTGACCCAAGTCATATGATCAAGTTGATTAGAAATTGTTTAGGATGTAAAAAAGTATTGAGGGTTCAAGAAATACAAAAAAACAAAATCATTTATAGAAATCCAATAAAATGGGAATTTATTGAAAAGTTATGTGAACTTCAAGAAAGTGAAGGCTTGCATGCAGCTATTAAGTTGAGAAAACGTCACATTTTATGGACGAGGGAGAAAATGAAAGTTAAACTTGCTATTCAAACATTGAGCAAAAGCGTTGCAGAGGCCTTGGACTTTCTGACATTTGATCTCAAATTGGATGATTTTAAAAATTCTACGACTACTTCACATTTCTGTAGAACATTCAATAATCTATTTGATATTTTCAACTCCAGAAATAGACTTACAAAAAAACCATTTGAGAAACCTCTATCCTCTGCCACCAAAGAAGAATATTTCGGTTTTTTAGATAACTATTAAATATATCAGGTCTCTAACAGTAGATTTCATACCAATATTACAATCTAAAAGAAAAACTGGATTTTTGGGACTTCTTGTAAGTATAGAAAGTTTAAAAATTTTATATCGATATAGGGTTGAGGAAAAACAACAACTGAAATATTTGCTCACGTATAAGCTGAGCCAAGATCATATAGAAATATTTTTTAGTTGCGTGAGAGCAAAGGGGGGAAACAATAATAATCCTACATCTCGTCAGTTTCAAAACACAATGAAGAGATTATTGATTCACTCAGAAATTAAAGGAAGTGAGAAGGCTAACACCCTCACACTTGATTCATGTTCCATTTTACATTGTTCAAGCTCTCCTCTTCAACATAAGGATGATGGTATAGATAAAGAACTGGACCAGTGGACTGGCGAAACTGATCATGATTATATTGATTTGACCTTACATGTTCAAGATATTGTTGCCTACACAGCAGGTTTTGTGGTAAAAAAAAAATCAAAGTCTGTGAGATGTCTAGATTGCCTCAATGTTCTCACTAGTAATGAACATTTATCTCGATTACAAATGAGAAAAACATATGGAGTTATGGTGAAGGCATCACAATTTGTACTGAGCGTATGTAAAGAGGGAGAAAAATGTTTACGCTCAGTCAAACATAATTCCAATATATTTTTGAAAAATCTTCCTTCTAATATCTATGATTATTTTAACGAACACTTTTTTGATGAAGAGCCACTTAGCAATCATGGGTATCAACTAATTAAATTGATTTTGGATAAATACTTCCAAATTAGATGTCACCACGAGACATCGATTTTGGAAAACTCCCGAGAAGCGAGGGTACTCTCTTTATTAACAAAATCCATATTATTCAAAAATCAATAGTATATTCCTCAAAAAATTTCTGCAAATACATAAAAAATAGATCAATACAATATTAACAGTATTACTGCCAAGCAATTGAAGAAATTAAAATTCAGTCATAAGATACCTGGGACAATGTGTCAACCATTGGTAGCAAGCAATAAGACAATTTTTTATAATGTATATATATATATGTATATTTCATATCATTGTATGTAAATAACATTTTAATGGTTCTTAATATAATTTTAGTATGGGAATTAAATAATGTACCTAAAATCAAAGTATAACAAATTACTTTTGAAACCCTGACATTTGTTTTTTCCTTTGATGGTCGTATCACAAAGCAAGATATTGCACATTCATATAAGATGTTTCTGAGTCAGAGTCTTATTGGTATATAAAAGTTTCTCCTTGTTAACAGAGGTTCAAACATAACGATTAAATCATGGTTTATCTTTTCGAACCCCTTCGTTAAGCCTATATATACAACAATAACCTGGCCACCTACATTAAGTATTTGTGAAATATCTGAAAATATTAAGATATCAATTTTTTTGGACCAATATATATATATATATATATATATATATATATATATATATATAAAAGATAATTATATATATATATTTATATATATATATATATTAAATATAAATCTTTTAAAATACTTTTACTTTTTATATTCTCAATTCTTGCTATTAGCAAATTCAAACTGAATGGATTTTTTTTGATAACCTGTGATAAAGATATTTGTATAATATGTAATACTTCGGTTGTATATATATATATATATATATATACAACCGAAGTATATATATATATATATATATATATATATATATATATATATATATTAAATCATCATATTGAAAATTACTTCTACTTTTTATACTATCAATTCCTTGCTATTAATGAATTCAAACTGAATAGCTTTTTTTTGATAACCTCTGTGATGAAGATATATGCATAATATGTAATACTTTGGTTGTATAAATGCAAACCTCAAGGATTCTCTTTCTGTTACATTTGTTTTTATTTGCCGATGTATTGTGTTAGTTACTCTCTGTTTTCGAAAATCTGTCGAATTATTTTCAATTTACTCTCATTCTCTTGTTATATAATAACTGAAAATAACATAGCAAGGGGCCTGAAGAATACTTGAGCCCATATGATATCAAAATCTGAATACATCAGCTTTCAATAAGACCAAAATAAGTATAAAGCCGAGAAAGATGACAGCTCGCCGCTTTATTACTGGTCCAAAAAAAATGCATTTTCTACATTATGTAGATCTATATGAGTTCTGTACCGCTTACTAGCTTGTTCTTCAGGAAAATCATTCATATGGGTGTAATAAGCATTTGAAAAACAGAGGGGGCAGATGTAGGTAAATGAGTGCTTTTCCGCAGACAAAGAGAGAAACACTGATTCTCATAATTGCCCAATTGATGTTTAGATTAGTCTCTGTTGACTTCTATCGACAGAAATCAATTTGGACTGAAAAATTAAAAAAGGCATGACTTCATAGTAAAGCTGAAATTGTTACTGCAAAATAATTTATAATACAACTTTTCATTATTTACAGTAATTTACACCCTTTTTATGTTATGGAATCCTTAAATAATATTTTTGAAAAAGTTTTCTATTTGTAGAGCCACTCTTGGTATTTCACCAATAAAAATTACATTTGTTATTTCAACTTTATATAATATATATTTAGTTAGATTGGTTCCTCAAGTATGTATGAAGTTATTTCATTTGTTTATATCGCGAAAAAAAATATTGTTCTTCAATACAATCAATGGCATAATAAATAAATCATATTTTCCTAACTCCATGACACCTTTTTATTTAGTTTCCGCACGCCCCTGCCCAGAGGATTTGGTAAACAATCCCCTCAATCCCCTTTGCCCATACTCTATAGTGAGTGAGATAGATATTATGGTTGTCTACAAATCCTTTGTTTTTGAATAGCGAGGGCGCCTCTATATTTATTATTACTCTGAGACAAACATGCGTGATACTATTAGTCTAGTTAACAAGTGCCTTTGAGGTCAAATTTTTTTCGCATTCTCCAAAAATTATAATTGAGGTGTCATTCGATTCGGAATGGCATGTAGATATTTTTTGAGAGAATTCTAAGGCCACTCGCAAAAATTGCAATAGTTATAAACAATTGAGTGAAAAAAAGGGGTTTGGTTTTTCGCCAATATCTCAAAAACTATTCGAGATAATTCAAATTTGAAAGAAGATGCAAAGAGATGAGGAAATTTCCTAAGAAAAAGTTCCAACTCCCGGAACTGTAGGACCAATATTTATAAGGGTTGAAAATACGCCCGAAAACGGGTACTCCGGCTTGCGCAAGCCACGCCCTCTTCGGACCTTTAATGAATAAATATCATTTAAACTCATTAAATATGAAAATTAAGAATTCAAAAAATTCAGACGCCTGCAGGATAGATCAATGAACAATAATCCGTGGTCCAAAAATTTTTATCGCGATTTTTCAATAAGTTATCCATTAGTTAATTAACAATTCTTTGTAGCACGAACATTAACATTGCAAGTGCGATAATTGTTAAACTATTTATCTGAGAATGTTTTCCTTTCGTGGAGCTATCGTTCAAAGGTCTAAGAATAGATTCCCGTTGGAAAAACTGAAAAATTGTTAATTTTCGTTTTGTTATTAACAATTTACTAAGGTGAAAAATTATAAACAAAATAGATTTAATGAATAAAAAAAAGCCAATATTGAATAAGCCTCTGGCCAGAGGCAAAACGTCTATCTAAAAACTCTCATTTCTCTTATTGAATCTACATCCCAAGAACCTCCAAAAAAAAATATATCAACAAGATTCAAGAACCATTTCTCTCCAAATATATACAGGGTGTAACTGAATAAGTGTAAAACATTCAAGGAGGTGATTCCTCATCGAAAAAAAGATAGGATCTTTCATATAAAGAAACTTCATTGGAGCATCCCTTGTTAAGATACAGCCCCTTAAAGGGGGTACATAAAATTTGTATAACAATTTTTTTCACAAGCACTGAAAAAGTTACAATATTGAAATAAACCTGACGTTTTGTACTACCAAAAAGACACTTAGCCAGTAATTTATTTGGTTTTACCCCATGGTTGTAAGGGTGAAAAACGCAACCCCTAAAATTTATTTCCAATGTAACTTTTGTCTTATTATTTGTTTACCATTTAAAAATTTATTTCCGATAGCCTGTTTCATTCTAAACAAAAAATGTCTCTTGGGTTTTTTGCCCAAAATGAACCAGTAAGCAGCAAAACATTATTTTACGAACAACTACAGAGATACATCGTCATAAATGCGAACTGGATTTATTGTTATTTTGTAGTTAGTACCTGCATTAAACGATTAAAGGGTAATAAACAAAACTAAGTTATTAATAACAAAACACACAACATGTAGAAATCATAGTGAATGTTCAATATGTCTACCTTCAAACATTACGCATGCGTCTAGACGTCGGCGCATTGAGCCACGTATTCGCTCAAATATTCCTGGAGTCTCTCTGATTACCCTGCACGCATCGATGATGCGGTTTCTTAAGTCCTCTACATCGCGAACAGGAGTACGATATACCAAATGCTGTGAATGGCCCCAACTAGAGAAATCGAGAGGATTGAGATCCGGGGATCGAGCGGGCCATTTATGTGGTCCTCCTCGACCTATCCACTGATTTGCATATGTTTCAGTTAAATGCTGACGTGCTACTTGACTAAAACGGGCGGGAGCCCCATCATGCATAAAAAACATATCCCTTCTGACGCCCAAAGGAACTTCCTCCAGCAGTACTGGATGCACTTCTCTTAAAAATTGAACGTATGCCTCACCATTTAATCGAGGAGGTAGAAAATGAGGCCCAATTAAATCATCCCCAATAACTCCGAGCCACACGTTAAGAGAAAACTGTTCTTGATGGCTAGTTTCGACAAAAGCGTGAGGGTTTTCATCAGCCCATATGTGGTAATTATGAAAATTAATAATCTTGTCCCGAGAAAAACTACATTCGTCTGTGAATTCTATCGTCTTCAGAAAGTCACAATTTCTTCCAATCATTTCCAGCATCCAATTGCAAAATTCAAGACGGTTCGGAAAGTCTCGCGGTAACAGTGCCTGTACTCGTTGCAGATGGTAAGGGTATAAGAGTTGTTCCTTTAAAATTCGAAATACCGTCATATGATCAACATTTAGCTGGAAAGCAATCTTTCTAGTACTGGTAGTAGGTTGTTCTTCAATCAAATTAAGTACTGCTTCCTCAAGCTGTGGTGTTCGTATTTCTCGATGGCGACCACAATCCTGCGTTCTTTTGTCGAATGAACCATATTCTCGTAATCGTTGATGAAGTCGAGCAAATATTCTATGTGAAGGATGCTGCCGTTGAGGATACATTTCAGCATATCTTCTAGAAGCTTCTAACCCATTCCCCTGCGACAGACCGTAAACGTAATGCATATCAGCCATTTCCTCATTTGTGTATGCCATTTTATTAACAAGTGAATTATTAAAGTAACAAATTAAGAACAGAACAACAACACACAATTAGTATTAATTCAATTTCGAAAATTCCCAAACTGACAGCGTCATACCAATTTAATTGTCACTATCGCTAATAGCGACCTACTAGATAGATTAGTTTCGTATTTTCGCATTTATGACGATGTATCTCTGTAGTTGTTCGTAAAATAATGTTTTGCTGCTTACTGGTTTATTTTGGGCAAAACCCAAGAGACATTTTTTGTTTAGAATGAAACAGGCTATCGGAAATAAATTTTTAAATGGTAAACAAATAATAAGACAAAAAGTTACATTGGAAATAAATTTTAGGGTTGCGTTTTCACCTTACAACCATGGGGTAAACCAAATAAATTACTGGCTAAGTGTCTTTTGGTAGTACAAAACGTCAGGTTAATTTCAATATTGTAACTTTTTCAGTGCTTGTGAAAAAAATTGTTATACAAATTTTATGTACCCCCTTTAAGGGGCTGTATCTTAACAAGGGATGCTCCAATGAAGTTTCTTTATATGAAAGATCCTATCTTTTTTTCGATGAGGAATCACCTCCTTAAATGTTTTACACTTATTCAGTTACACCCTGTATATATGTATATTGTATATATTGTAAATATTAGTTTATAAGTATAACCATGAAATGTAACTTTCCAACAATGGAGAATAAATCTTATTGATTGAAGTGGCTGGTCAGAATAACGAGAGTCTGGTCGATATCTGAAGCCGAGCAACATCGAGCGCGACTAGTACTTGGATGGGTGATCAACGGACAAGGAAGGTGCGCGTTAAAATGCCCCAACACTTGTAGCGTAGTAGCATGATCGCAGGTGCAGGCGTCATATCAATGAGCACCAGATATGACTGTAGATATGCCGTCCTTCGGAGGGGATGTTAAGATGGTGGTCCCGATTTCATAGATGTTAAGCTTGTTAAAGAACCCCACGTCTAAAACAACAGAGGATTCGGAAAAATTTCCGGTTGGGGGAGTGAGCACCAAGAAAAACGGTCCAAATGCACTAGGGCACTTGACACTATTTTGATTACAGCAATACATTTTTCACTTACGAGCACTAATGTGCATTATTTGCTGTAAATAAAAAAGTACTCTAACAACAAAGTAATTACCATTATAAAAGTGTTCAAACTTCAATCAACGGCAGCACTAAGTGCAAATAACTTGCTCCTTGTCATAATTGAATATATGTAATTGGAGTGTCATTGCTAGTCATAAACACACAGAGTGTTAGTTACTGTCAGTCTTCATTTTATAATTAGCCCCTTTTGATCTTGTCATAAATATCAGTATCATTAGGAAGCTCACGGGCATGCGCAAATGTATCACCAACTGCCAATAACCGGTTACATTTTGCATTTCGTTCAGGCAGTGATGCATGTGATTGCGTCGTAGATAGAATATCGAACCAACGCGGATCCTTATACTCGAAAACTGCTTGTTTTGTAATATTATAGTTCATACTTATATACAAACAATATTGTTAGTGTTGCATGTGTTTGTCATAAATTGATGGTTGAATAATAGCAAATAGCTATTTCCATTATCACAATGACGATGCTGAATAACAATAAGTAAAATCAATTAACAGTACCAAATGTACACTTCAATAATGATAAATATCTTTTTCCTTATACCAAATGAAACCGACAATAACAACAATCAAAATATATATTTAAGGCAATAACTTTGTGTCATTGCTGTGAGTATCTGTAGGTAGCACTACTTTATATTTGAATTCCAGTTTGATAATGGCAATTAAACAGTGTCAGGGCCTTTTTTTTCCTTGTGACCATCAAAGTGAGACCCAGTCTTCAATACGGGTGTTTTTTTTGATTGCCAATACTAAAGTTTTAATAGTTTTTTCTCGGTGTGCTTACCGGAGTCGGTGTTAAGCCCTGGTTGCAGAAATAAGCCGAAATAAAGAGGGGGAAAAATTGCTATGCTTTTAGGGAAAATATTAGGCACGTAGTAGTAACATTTTAATTATTTACAAATCAATATAGGATTTGTCATTTATAAGAGTTACACAATAATTTGGCGTCCCGTCATCCTGACTAGCTGCAAGGCCTAAAATCACAAGTGCTGGAGGGCACAGGAATTCCATTGGCCAAAGAAGCAAAGTACCTAGGGGTAGTTTTTGATCAAAGACTTACATGGAAAGCCCATACAACAAAAAAGCATTCATAGCACTAGGCAGGTACAGAAGGATGTGTGGCAAGAACTGGAGACTCAATCCCAAGAAGAACATATGGCTATACACAAGGTAATCAGGCCCATATATCATATGGGTCAGTGGCGTGGTGGCTAAAGACTTTTCAGACAGAAGTCATGGCTATCAACAGGCTCACAAAGAAACATGTCTCAGTGCCACGAAGGCCATGAAAACTACCCCGACGGCCACGATGGAGGTCATCCTGAACCTACCACCATTACATATCTACATACAGGGAGAGGCAAGAGCTGTCACCAACAGACTCATGCAAGCGCATCACCCATCATTAAACTCCATTGGACAGAATAATCAAAGGCTAGAAAAAGAGCTAAGGGCTGATGCAACTACAAGAATGCCCAGCGACGCCATGATAACTAAATACAACTTCAATAGAAAATATGAAGTTAATATACCAGAAAGAGAACTGGGAGGGAGGAGCACCCATCAGCGCAGCATCAATCTGGTACACAGACGGCTCGAAGACCGAAGGAGGAGTCGGAACCGGGATATACGGGTAAAAACCAAGGAAAATGGTCCAGTGAGCCTGTCAATAGACCCCACAGTATTTCAATTGGAAGTAGCAGCAATACACCACTGGATCGGCCATTCCATTGTCATATTCTCCGACAGCCAGGCAACACTTAAAGCATTGTATGCCACACAAGTTAACTCCAAACTGGTATTGAACTGTACCTGTACCCTGAATGAACTAGCAAACCATGGGTTCCAGGACACAAAGGTCACCAAGAGAACGAAAAACCCGACGAACTGGCCAGACAAGGCTCGTCAATGGTATTCTACGGCCCGGAACCCTTCTGCAGCATAGCAAAAGCAACGGTTAGGAAAACAATCAGCAAGTGGGTGGCAAAACTGGCTCAAAGCTGGTGGGAACAAACCCCAGGACAGAGGCAGGCAAAAAGGTTTCTCAGAAAACCATCACCTTCGCTCACGGCAGATCCACAGAAGGGAACTGAAAATGACGAAGCTTAGCGCAAGTCATCTCAATATCAAGGGAACCACAATAGATCTGCAAAGGTCGCAGTGGAAATAGGCCGCAGGGCCACCCTTTGTACACATCTACATCATCATTGAATGACGTTTCGGACGTCCATCGGAGGTGCGAATTTCATTGCCTATTCTCTCAACGTTCACATCGAGGAAGGGTAAGGCACTGTTGGTTTCCATTTCCATCGTGAATTTGATCGAATCCCTGATTCTGTTAATTCTTGAGAAGAAATCCTGGAGATGTTTGTCTCCGTGATTCCATATAATGAAGGTGTGAAGGTGTAATGAAGATGAAACCTTCATTATATGGAATCACGGAGACAAACATCTCCAGGATTTCTTCTCAAGAATTAACAGAATCAGGGATTCGATCAAATTCACGATGGAAATGGAAACCAACAGTGCCTTACCCTTCCTCGATGTGAACGTTGAGAGAATAGACAATGAAATTCGCACCTCCGTCTACAGAAAGAAGACACATACGGGGCAGTACCTCAGTTACAGCTCCAACCATCCGAGTTCGACGAAGAGAGGGATCGTGAGAACATTGGTAGAGAGAGCGACGCACATATGCAAGACGTGGAGTCACTAGATGCCGAATTATACCACATCAGAGAGGACCTCCACCGGAATGGATATCCCAAGAAACTCCTAGAAGAAGTATTGAAACAACTCCGGAGAACGAAGACATCTGAAGAGCAACAACAAAGCACAGTGATCTGCCTTCCGTACATCAGAGGTGTCTCCGAGAAGATCAGAAGAATCGGAAACAAGTTCAACATCAAGAGCTGCTTCCAATCCGGCAGTACTTTACAGAGTTTCCTGACCAAGACCAAACCTGACAACAAAAATGAAATCAGTAAGAATTGCATTTATGAAGTTCCATGTGAATACGGAGATTCCTACATTGGAGAGACAAAGAGACCGTTATCGGTAAGATTGGATGAGCACAAGAAATGGACTCAACGTGGAGAAACATCAAAATCGGGAATCGCTGACCACGCCTGGACTGAGCACCATCGAGTTCTATGGGACGACGCAAGTGTTCTACATAGAGAGGAGCATTGGTTCAAACGAAAGTTCAAAGATGCCGCCTACATCGAAGCCAATAACGCCTTTAGTCAACCAAGCGTTGAGATCAAGAACGTATGGAAACCCCTGATTGCTCTTTCTGGCGGGCTGCAGAGGCGCTAAACTTCACGCACCACCACACCGCGCGAAATTACACGCACCGCTGCACATGGCGGAATTTCACGCATTATTGCGACGACAGTCATATAAATTGGTAAGTAGCACCTAAACTCAGTCAGTATTCACCTGAAGACGATTGCAGATACAAGCATTCGAAACGTCGTGAAAACCTTTTAAATACATTAAGACGATGGACGTCCGAAACGATAGTAATCAAGTTACCACATCGTCTACAACCTTCAAACAAATGATATGTTTTATTGACGGCTCGGTCTAAAAAAATATTTTGCTGGTATAAAATATTATATTCACTAACGAGCGCGGTAAGTGGTACTTCATAGCAAGTTCGTAGGCAATATGTTTTCTTAACTACCATTTTTTTAAACTAAATTATTTTTTTGTATCTTCTAGTATGCGATAAAGTACCGTTTTCCAAATTCCAATAGAAAAATAGGTACTTATTTTTATGTTTGGAAAATACGTAAAGAAATAAACGCAAAGATGATGTATAACGTCTGATTCAATAATGTGTAATAATAAATAAACAGGATGAAAACAGTGTGAAATCAATACAGTATACTTATTTATCCCTATAAATTATACTTGCTTGTATAATATAAATACTCAACTTCATAAATTCCGAGTACAGAATAGAATGAATTTTTTACATATGTAATTATGTATTTGTTGTACAAAATTTTCTACTTTTTGAACATGCGCTACACTGCCTCATAAGTTCGGAACTGCTGCCAACAAAATCAAGAAGCAGGTATGAACCTGAGTTGAAATGATTTATCGCATGGAGACTGGCCAATAATGTCAAAACCTTCTCGGAAAATGCAGTGATGGTATATTTTGAAGAACTTTCCAAAAAATATAAATCCTCGGCATTGTGGATGACTTATTCGATGCTCAAATGAACGTTAAGTGCAAATCACAACATAGAACGAAAATCCGAAAACTACGTCCCAAAGAAGTCCCGAATCCTCACAGAAGACTATTTTTGCCGGTTTTTGACGACAGCATCAGACGGCAACTATTTACTTATCAAGGCGGTGGTTGCAGTTGGACTCTCTGGAGCATGTCGAAGAGAGGAATTATTGATTTGTTGAAAATATGACCAGGATGTTCATAAAATCAGATGTGGAATCATCTGGATTTTTCAATTCATAGAAAAATATTTTTATCAATATTCAATTGAGAATGTTTCCCTTTTCAAGAGGAATTATGTTATCTCAAAATAGAAAACACGAAATATTTCGGCAGTGCAATGCTGATCAAACTGAAGAATACAAAAACGAAGATACCGAGGTCCTACAGTTTCAGGAAACTGGTGTGACTTCGCTTTCTCTTTTGTTTACGAACGTTGCCCCAATATTCAAGTGCGCCTCATAATATTGAAACTGTCACCACATGTGCTGCTTAGTGTTGGACAAATACCAAAATACCACCCTCTGGGGAAGAGTCGAGGAGAATAGACTTGAATACACATCGCAACGCATCTCCGTTCTGTACACAGAACTTTTCTTACTGTTTTTTATTGTTTGAGTTTTCATTATTTTACGTCTGTCTTGTGCAGAAAATAAAGTCGTTTTGTTCTCTATGTGAGTGCATCAATCAATCAACGTAACAAATCGACCGCATCGAACGAATCGAACGAAGAAACCTAATGGTTATCGCATCGTTTATGGAATACTGCTGCTCCCGCTGAAACGAAAAGAAGAAATGCTGTTCATCGCAATCATCGAAGACGAATCGTGAGTCTGTATCATTTTTATTCATTTCCTATTCCACATTAGTGTTCTGACTGGGCACAAATATTGAAATTTATATTATCGAATATCGTAAAGATAAAAAAAAATAAGAAAAGTTCTGTGTACAGAACGGAGATGCGTTGCGATGTGTATTCAAGTCTATTCTCCTCGACTCTTCCCCAGAGGGTGGTATTTTGGTATTTCTTCCTTTCCTCTCCCCGCTACCCGTATCGTCCAACACTAAGCAGCACATGTGGTGACAGTTTCAATATTATGAAGCGCACTTGAATAATGGGGCAATGTTCGTAAACAGAAGATAAAGCGAAGTCACACCATGCCGCCACCCTTGAAAGCACCAAGTCTTTCAATACAACGTTTTCTAATGATATATAGAAGTTGGTGGATTTACACTTAGCGTTCATTTTCGGTATGACAATCGATTGGCAAAAGACATAGTTTCTGCACATCCCGTTTGGTAACTCCCGTAGATGTCCTTACACTAACCACTCGAGTAACTCCATCTGAGCCTGGATGCAGCTCCTGTATCCTCCCTAGGCGCCAATGTTGTGGAGGAGCACAGTCGTCGATTAGAATAACCATGGATCCAACCTTGAGAGAGTCCAGGTAGTTCTAATCGACGACTGTCCCAACATTCCTAAATCAGGAGCTGCATCCAACTCAGATGAGACTCATGTTATCTACATACTGTACAAACGATGTCAGAAAACTATTTATACCATTATCATACCAAAATGAACATAATCCACCAACTCTATATCATGAACGTTAATATGAACGAACTTCCCAATATTCAAGTGCGCCTCATAATATTGAAACTGTCCCCACATATGCTGCTTAGTGTTGGACGATACGGGTAGCGGGGAGAGGAAAGGACAAATACCAAAATACGGGAAGAGACGAGGAGAATAGACTTGAATACACATCGCAACGGATCTCCGTTCTGTACACAGAACTTTTCTTACTGTTTTTTATTGTTCAAGTTTTCATTATTTTACGTCTGTCTTGTGCAGAAAATAAAGTCGTTTTGTTCTCTAAGTGAGTGCATCAATCAATCAACGTAACAAATCGACCGCATCGAACGAATCGAACGAAGAAACAAATCGAGAATATTACAGAAACCTTTACACCGTCCTGAAGAAGTACTGTGCTCTTCGCCCCCCCAATCTGAAGACAGGCAGATTTTTTTTGAACTATCAAAACGGAAAATGTGTTTTTGATGTAAGAGAATCCAGAATCTTACAAGGGACACTGTTTTCGACGTTCATCGGCCACAATGTTAGTGAATTCTGGCTCAGATCTGCTAGCCCTCAAACGACATGGAGGGTGGAAATCCAGTACAGTTGCAGAGGGCTGGCTATGTTGATGACTCTTTGAGAAATAAAATGGAAGTTTCAAAAAAGAAAAGTCGTCAGTGTCTTCTGCCCTCATGGAACCAGAACAAGGATCGTCTGCTGGGATGCAACAGGAAAACGACGACTATGCTTTGGAGAACTGTATTGATAACGCGCCACCTAAAATATTATCCATTGCAGAAAATAAGTTGCAGAATAATACTGCTTTTCCTGGCGTAATTTTGAAGGGATGCTCCAATGTTGCCATAAATATTAAATACTAGTTTTTTTATTAGTTTTAGCAGTTTTCTTAATAAAAACGAGTTTTACAAATCAAAATAATATTTGTGTGGTTCCTATTTGCAGTCGTATAAAAAGTATCGTAAAAAACTCGTTTGAAAACATCTTTGCACACTCGCTCGACTTGTGTACCTCGCCTTCGGCTCAGTCCACCAATTTGTCTCGCTCGTGTGCAAAGAGTCGTTTTCAAACCTTGTCGTTTAATATACTTTTTATCACTTATTTCTCATCTTGTGACGCCATTATCACACGTACCTCCACGTGACGAACTGGGTTCTTCCCACGGACGAAACAACTCTTTCTCACTATATGTCTGCTACATCTCAACTTAATGGATCAGTATTTTTTAGTTGAATCGATTCAAAAGGTTTGAATCACCGAAAGTTTTCGAAAGTGATCAAGATCGAATTGATACTGTAAAATAGAATAATTAAAAGTCTGATTTTGTATGTATTCACTAGCTGCCCCAACAGACGCTGTCTTGTCCAAATTTCTATATTCCCTACATTTTTTTTCCTGAAAACTTTCGTCCCCGTAGAATGTTTTTCCCTTGTTTTTCTTTGTGTTGTTTCATTTAGCTTATGCCTGACTCTTTTTGCTTCCTGTTATCCAGTTAACCCGTATCCCGTTATCAATTTATCCCGTTATCCCACTATCCCGCCATCCCGCTATCCCGTTATCCCCCTATTCCATTATCCCGATATCTCGCTATCCCGTTTCCTGTTATCCCGTTTCCTATTATCCCGTTTCCTGTTATCCCGTTATGGATAGCGCGAAAATATTCTCAGTTTTCAAGTTGATGCGCTGCAGCGCCACCTAGTGCCGATTTAAAGTAAAATGGATAGCATCCTTCTCGATGGAAAAACACTTTCAAAAAAAATAATCAACCAAATATGTCGTTCCTATCGTCAGTGCATATAAAAATTATGGTTTTTTCAGTTTGTCCGAATTTTCCGACTTCCCTTTCTAATTGTCCCGAATTATTTCCCGAAAACTATTCCAGGACCATAACGAACAAAACAAAAAAAATACGCACATCCATCGTTCTATCGTGATCTAGTCTTGAGTTCATACAAAAATCCTATAGAAAAAGGCACTTACCCCCGAATTTTCCAATTTTCCAGAAAACTTTTCCAATTTCCATAAAAACCTTCCTCCGTCTATTACGAACATTTCAAAAATAAAGTTAGCCAAATCGGTCCAGCTGCTCTCGAGTTTTGCGCTCAGCAACACAATTTGACATTCATTTTTATTATCTAGATCAATTGTTCATCGAGTAACATAACTAACATTCAGATTTTTTATAGAGTATATGGAATCTGAGAGAAAGTATTACAGAAGCACTCACGAGAGATGGTTATACGTTTAAATATGATATTTCACTTCCCACAGAACATTTTTATTCTTTGGTGCCTGTTATGAGAGAAAGAGTTGGGGATATTGCAATACGAGTATCTGGATATGGTCACGTAGGTAAGTCATTAAAAAAAACATATTTCACAAAATAAAATTTAAATGGTCTTAAAATAATTAGATACAAAAAAAAAGGAAATATTTTATTCTACTGCGCTAACTTTATAATCAAGGAAAGTTCACTGACGATTGTTATATACCGGATGATTCTCATTTGAGTATAACAATAGAGATCTTAGAAAAGAAGTGCAGGCGTTTTCCGATGGCCAAGTAGGCAATAAATCATTGGTGAGACGGAATGTATGTATTTATTTCATTTCAATTTTATTTGCTTATGGTGACAGCTGTCGTGCCATCCCAAATCACACTAAGCGTAACGTCAGGTAATGTCAGGTCTCACCAATCCATCTGGAAACATTTCAACTATAATAAACAAATAAAAACGCATGTTCAACTAAATTTTATTTTCGAATAAAATCATATTTTTACATTAAAATAACCTTCAAAACTAATCACTTGATAAGTTAGTAGTCGATGAACGAAAACATTTAGTGTTTATTTACACCCAACTCTACCCACTAATTCAAATTGCAACCTTGAATTGTAATAATGTACCTACCATTACACTACATTTTACGGTAATCTTTTCTTGGTAGCATTTAAAAATGGGTTTCTTGTAAATGATTTCAAGTACATTCATACAATATGAATAATTTATTTTCCAAAAAATATTTAGTTTTTCTAAAATTGTGGTATTTTAGTTATACCATCAGATAAAACACAACAGGAAAGCCTTTTGTCGGACAAACATAATGCGAGGTAACAAGTAACACAAGCCATTAGATTGACTGTTTTGGATAACTAGGCAGCCTTTTCGCAAGCAATAAAATTTAGCTAGATTTTGGTGATATTTCCGACACACTCTCAGCAACACATATTTTACCAAATTACATTTACAACAATCCTTCAAGAATTTTGTTGATTTATTAGCACAAAGGAGAACGAGTAGGTATAACAAATAATCCAGTTTGATGATAATAAAATAAAGTAAAAAATTTCTGAAACTGATGGATGGAAATAAGTATCAGTTTGTGAAATGCAGCTTATATTTTACCTTGTAAAAAAATATTTCCAGGAATTTCAGCATTTCAACTCGAATAACAAAACATTATATTTTTGACAATGGGTTACTAATTCAAGTCCATAGTATAATTTCTATCATTAATTTTTCGATGACAATTATGGCATTACATTGTAAAAACCAATTTATTTGTTTTTTCTCAAGGGAAATATTGACTACTTTGAATAACATGAGGTTTGAAAAAGTTCAAGGAATCACAGTGAGGAACTTTATGTCACATATTTTCATGATATCTTTAGAAACAAAAGAATTTCATTGAGCCTCCATCTGAATGAAAATGTTCTTTATTTCTCTTCCAAAGTTTTCAGAAAGTTCAGGAGAGAAAAAAATTATTGATAACTAAATTGGGTACTCCGGCGATTTAAATTTTTCTTATCAATAATGCCTACATAAAAAAAGTTTATGTAATCTATAAAATTTTGTGTCTGTAGAAAATAATGCCAATTATTCTTGGGAAATACTGAGGAAAATAGTATGTGTTATTGGGAATGAAAGTGATCACATTCTACCCCCGAATCAAACAAAATCGTACCAAACACCTATGATACTAATAATAAATCTATTAACTTCAGCTACAATATAAAAAGAGGCACAAAAATAAAACTAAGTTATATAAACAAGCAGAGAAGTCACGTAAAATGTTACCAGCTTATGCGTGACTGAGAAATTAGATTAAAACTTTCTCATAAGTTCATTCTTCGGAAACCTGTGAAAATGTGTTGAAAAAATCCACAAATCACTACCTACACTCCATGCTTGCTCACCTATGAAATTTCACAACCAGCCCTTTTTTATATCTAACTACACAATTGTAGGCTACCCACGAGGAATGTTTATAACTTGTCAAACAGTTCAGAAACACTGGATAAATTTATAAAAAACTTGCAAAACACCACACGAAAACACATATAAACAATATACGAATCCAATGTTTTGCCTGAACTCATTCTGCCTTTTTCACAGATTCTGATATCAATGGTCTCTTTCTCACAAACAGTCCATATTATTATATGTTTATGTCAGTCGTCTGTCGATTGCGGGCAAACACTTTCCTGGCCCAGAACCCTTCTGTGGTCTCTCCAAAGCCCACATTTGAGAAGAGTTTTGGCGCTGGGAAGCTGACCAAATCAAAAACCACCGGAATAAGGTACGAGGACAAAAACAAGCGAAAAGGCTTCTGATTCCATCGCCAAAGAAAGCAAAACATCTTCTCGAGTTGGACAAAAGAGACCTGAAACTGGTCTGCTCAGCAGACATTGTCCTCTGAGGTATCACCTCAAAAAAAATTATTAATCAGACAGTGAGCCTATGCCTTCACGGAGACTGCAGAACACCTGATTTGCGACTGCCAAGCACTGTCTTGCAAAATACTCAAGTTCCTCGAAGGGGACATTAGGAACTAAGCTCCCAGGAGTTCCGGAATCCCGAGTCTTGAATAGATGAAGGGTAATGTATAGAAAATCTTATAGGTTGAAGTACGGAGATGCTGAAGAGCCATATCGATCCCCCTACTCTACCCTCTGATTGTATGTCTGTTTGTTTGTCTGTAATAATAGTAATAGTAAGCAATCTATTTTAAACTAACTGAGATAAACCAAAAATTTTCCACATATCTCTGTCATAATCTCATCAAGTTGTTTAAAATCGATTGCAAAATTTCACATACACAAGAGTAGAAAGCAGAAAAAAAAAATACTGTTACGGAAATCACGAAAATAAGCTGAGGCCGCCCCTTTGCTGTTTACAGTGACATACATTCGTCGGCCGGGCCATTGGAAGTTCCGATGACGTCACCGAATGCTCCTGATCATCCAAGAACCGCCTTTCGAAGATTCGAGAAGGCAAGAGATATATAAGTGGTGCGAATCATGGATGCGGCATGATTACTATCGTTTCGGACGTCCATCGTCTCAATGTATTTAAAAGGTTTTCACGACGTTTCGAATGCTTGTATCTGCAATCGTCTTCAGGTGAATACTGACGAATTTAGGTGCTACTTACCAATTTATATGACTGTCGGCGCAATGATGCGTGCAATTCCGCCATGTGCAGCGGTGCGTGTAATTTCGCGCGGTGTGGTGGTGCGTGAAGTTTCACGCCTCTGCAGCCCACCAGAAAGAGCAATCAGGGGTTTCCATACGTTCTTGATCTCAACGCTTGGTTGACTAAACTAAACTTTCGTTTGAACCAATGCTCCTCTCTATGTAGAACACTTGCGTCGTCCCATAGAACTCGATGGTGCTCAGTCCAGGCGTGGTCAGCGATTCCCGATTTTGATGTTTCTCCACGTTGAGTCCATTCCTTGTGCTCATCCAATCTTACCGATAACGGTCTCTTTGTCTCTCCAATGTAGGAATCTCCGCATTCACATGGAACTTCATAAATGCAATTATTACTGATTTCATTTTTGTTGTCAGGTTTGGTCTTGGTCAGGAAACTCCGTAAAGTACTGCCGGATTGGAAGCAGATCTTGATGTTGAACTTGTTTCCGATCCTTCTGATCTTCTCGGAGACACCTCTGATGTACGGAAGGCAGATCACTGTGCTTTGTTGTTGCTCTTTAGATGTCTTCGTTCTCCGGAGTTGTTTCAATACTTCTTCTAGGAGTTTCTTGGGATATCCATTCCGGTGGAGGTCCTCTCTGATGTGGTTTAATTCGGCATCTAGTGACTCCATGTCGTTGCATAGGTGCGTTGCTCTCTCTACCAATGTTCTCACGACCCCTCTCTTCGTCGAACTCGGATGGTTGGAGCTGTAACTGAGGTACTGCCCCGTATGTGTCTTCTTTCTGTAGACGGAGGTGCGAATTCCATTGCCTATTCTCTCAACGTTCATATCGAGGAAGGGTAAGGCACTGTTGGTTTCCATTTCCATCGTGAATTTGATCGAATCCCTGATTCTGTTAATTCTTAAGAAGAAATCCTGGAGATGTTTGTCTCCGTGATTCCATGTAATGAAGGTGTCATCCACGTACCTCAACCACAGCTTTGGTTTGTATTCTGCCTCCCGTATAGCCAATTCCTCGAACCACTCCATGTATATGTTGGCGATGATTGGAGAAAGGGAAGATCCCATCGGGAGTCCGTCAGTTAGTCTATTAGTGCATTTTGAGTTGTAAACAAGTATTGTATTGTCAGAGTGTATTATTGTTTCGTATCAATACTTTTTAGTCCGTTTTATAAACATCTGCCACACTATAAATCAAGACGAACGCATCGATACATCATTAAGAGATGACAAAATCACATAGCCAGAAATGCAAAATGTTATCCCCTGTGTGAAAGAAATACCATCCCCAAAAAAAGGTCAACCTATTATCGAGCAATGAACTAAAAACCGAAGCTGCCAAAATATGGGTAACTTCCTAAATATTCAATAATTTCAAAAAATGTATCATTCCATTTGTCCTTACTTTTTTCTATCTCCTTGGAGAAGCCAACAAACTTGTGATTTCACATTTGCAGTGTAAAGTATAGTAAAGTGCAGGCGTTTTAGGATGGCGAAGAAGGTAATAAATCAATGGTGAGACGAAATGTACATTTGTTTCATTTCAACTTTATGGTAATACAAATGAGTGATAGCTGTCGGGCCAGTCCAAATAAGTCTCACCAATGATTTATTGCCTACTTCGCCAACCGAAAACGTTTTAATGCAAAAAAAATTTGAAATTCAGCATCATACATCAATAATTAAAGTGCTAAACGTGTGATCAGTGCGTGGACAGTTGCTTAACGATTTACCATTTGCTACAAATGCTATGATCAACACGACATTTGTCAATTTACCCGTTCGATCATGCATGTGGAATGTTTCTCATAAAAAAACCCAAAGGGTTAATATGTAGAAATTGACCTGTTTACGAGTGTTGCTGAAAAAACTCTTATGATTTTCATTACGTATAAAATTAAGGAATTAAGAACTAATTTATTATTCATTTCTTTATCGAAAATACATTGTGCCTTGTGCCAGAAATTTGTCAGTCAAATCACTGGTGTTTTCAAGTAATATGGATTCAATGTTTTTCCTGTGTATACTTGTCTGCGAACATCCCAAACATTACACACAATGAATGCATAATAATTTTTTGTTTTAGGTGATGGTAATATTCATCTAAACATCACTGTCGAAGAGTTCACTCAGGAAATTTTGAACAAAATCGAACCCTTCGTTTATGAATATACTTCAAAACTGAGGGGTAGTGTGAGCGCCGAGCATGGAGTGGGTTTCAGAAAACCAAAATATATTCATTACTCCAAAAGTAAGGAATCGATCGAATTGATGAAAGAACTGAAGGCAATGATGGACCCAAATGGAATATTGAATCCCTACAAAGTATTGCCATGTTGATTTTATGATGGATCGTTTCTTAGATCATATATGCTGAAAGCTGTTGAAACTGTTTTTTATGTTTTATTTATGTTATTTTGTGAGAAACTTTTGCAAATAAACACTATTATTTTGTAAGGAGAGGATACTCCATGGCGTTTATAAAGTTACTCTAAAGGTGTCATTCAGAATCTTGCTTGGAGTAAACTCTGCTTACTCTGCTTTTTCATGGAGTACATCCTAATAGTCCACGGGACAGACCCTACTTTTACAATGTATTACCACTCCTCCGCAACTTGTTGCGTGGTTTCATTTTATGGCTTCTGCCAACTTTTCAGTCTACGAAAGTTCTTGTTAACGCGGCGTTTCTGTGTTTGCACTCTCAACACTTTGTTTAGAAATTTATTGAAATAGTATTGAAATGAGAAACAAATGTCCTAAAAGAATATTGTGCCTGTAACTTGTCGCAATACTAGCTTGTGATAATACAGTGCAGCTTTTTATAGTCACTATTAACTTTTGAACGGTTCGACGTAGAACAATGGGACAGAAACCGCTTTGAATGATATCACCAATACTACTTTTCAAATTGAAAGATATTGTGATTGATCGATAGATGGCGCGAGGGGGCGCATCAACTTAACAATTTCAAATAGCATGTGGGGTCAAGTAGTACATCGCTGAAAAGATAATTCAATTTTCTTTACAACCAGCTATTTTTTTTCTGAAATTCGTTCATATATTTTTACACGATATGCATTTGAAATGTCAAGTAAAACAAAATACAAAACTATTATGTAGGATTTTTATTTATTGAAAATATGAAGCAAAATTGTTGTCAGTTGTGTCCACTTGTGTTTTTCCTATCCCTACACTATTGTGTTATCTCAATACTAAATTCACTCTAGGGGAAACTCTTCACTGAATACAAATGCGATAATTCTTTTTTACACGCTTTATATTAGCTTCACTTGTATGTGCGCGATTTTGACCCACTTCCAGACGTTCGAATGATCTGAAATTTGGCAGGTGTACATAATTCCGGTGACAATGCATTAAAAAAAAATTGTGTAAAAAAAACATAATGGCGGCTTCAATATGGCGTACGAGTTTTGTGATTATGATCCGATACGCTTCAAAATTGGTATCTGAGGGTTTTCGTGGTCGGAGATTATGATTCTTTTGTGAAAATTGAAAAATTCAAGATGGCGGCTCCAAAATGGTGGACGAGTTTTGACATTATGTTCTGATTCTATTCAAAATTGGTATGTGGGGGTTTTGGGGTCGAATATTATGATTCTTTTGTGAAAATTGGAAAATTCAAGATGGCGGCTTCAAAATGGCGGCCGAGTTTTGTAATTATGGTCTGATTCTATTCAAAATTGGTATGTGGGGATTTTTGGGGTCGGAGATTTCGATTATACCTAATTTGATAAGATTATTCCTTTTTTAATTTGCATGAAAATAATAAAAATAATAGTTTAAAAAAAACTAAAGAAACACGCTTTTATAAAAAAAATACACTAAAAAGTAGAAAATAAATAATAGTTTAAAAAAACTAAAAACACTTTTATAGAAAACCAGACTAAAAAAATTGAAAATAAGAAAAACATGTATTTTATTTTAAAAAAAAGCGTGGGGTGCATGGTATCAATAATTATATAGTACATTACCTAGGGCAGTAAAGTGAGAAATGTCTCAGATCACAGGTAATTGTTGGCCGAGCTGATACCATGCACCCCACGCTTTTTTTTAAATAAAATACATGTTTTTCTTATTTTCTATTTTTTTAGTCTGGTTTTCTATAAAAGCGTGTTTTTTTAAACTATTATTTATTAATATGAAGAGCGGGTAAGTAGTGTTATAGCCATTTATACATTAGAAGGTCTTAAACATCGACAAAACAATCCAACTTCATAGTAGTCATTTCTAGGTAATTGCTTGATTATCAGTCTACCAAATCCAATAAATGGTACCCGTTATGATTATGGTCATTAAAAATAAATGAATGGGGTATTATTTGGGTCGGAAATTGGATTATTGTATGGATTCAAAATCTGAGCTTTGAAACGAATTCGAAAAAGAAAAATATATTTAAGTCATGAATGTTCCTCTATTGACCGTATTTCGTGTAACTCATCGCAATTGTGATTCCGTGGAACAACCATGTTTGAAAGTAAAATTGAATAACCTTTTCAACGATGTGCAACTTGACCTCTATGCCTTTCGAAATTTTCAAGTTGATGTGCCCTTAGCCCAGCGTCCTCTGTCGACTAATTGTAATGAATTTTATCTCAGAAAGTAGGATCGGTAATACCAATCAAAATATTTTCTGTCCCATTGTTTCACATCAAACTGTTCAATAGTTATTCAAATCCGCACTTATACTTGACATTCCCAATGCATATTGTGAAAAAATGTATCAAAAAAATTTAAAAAAAACTAAGATGGTTGAAAAGAGAATTGAATTATATTTCCAACGATGTGCCACTCGACCCCGCGACATCTATCGAGCAATCAAAAAGTAGTGTCGACGATACCATTCAAAACGGTTTTCGTCCCATTATTACACGTCGAACAGTTCAAAAATTAACAGGAGGGTGCTATAAAAAGCTTTACTGTATATTGCCAATAAGCTGTCTTTTTCAGGATTGTTTAATTAATATTTTCAAAATCAGATGGTGATATTATCCTATAAAATTTGTGTGCCGTGTTGTCAGTCCGACGCTCTGAAAGTGTCAATTTCGTGGTATATTTACAAACTCACTTGTTAATTCGAAAATTGAGGAATGGTATGAAATGGCATCTAAAAACTTTTTGGAAAAATTCAAGTGCACTAAAAAAAAAATCAAAAGTTATAAACAATTCAGTAAAAAAAAAGGTTTCGTTTTTCAATTTGTTTCATGTATATTATATAGTGTGGGTTCCAAATGGTTGAGGCGAAGCCTAGCAGACTATTCACGTATGACATAAAAAGAATACGCAAAGTATTATAATCTCTGAAAGGATAAGTTGTTCTTAAAATGAAACCAAGCATTGTGTTCGCTTTCTTAGAGATTTAAGAGATATGTTTGTTAAAAATCATTTTCGAGTCGAAAATAATTCCCAAATCCTTCACATTCACTACAGGTGTGGAGGTTATGATCCTGCAGGGTATATGGGTTATTGAGTTGGAATTTCTGCTAAAACTAAGGTTTAGGTAAAAGGCGTTATTTTTGCAGTACTCTGAAAATCGGTCAAGGTCCTCTTGAATGAGCTTAGAATCGTTCAAGTGTGACACTGTATGAAATATCTTCTGATCATCAGCATACATAAGAAAATTCGAGAATTTGAAACATTCAGAAATGTCATTTATATAAATATTCAACAGTAGGGGGCCCAGATGTGAACCTTGAGGTACCCCCGACGTTATGTTAACTGATCTTGAAAGATAGTTACCAATACATACAACTTACTCACGATTACTCACGTAAGATTGAAACCAATTCAATAGAGAGCTGGAAACACCGACATCAGCCAGCTTTTGTACCAGCAATATATGATCGACCTTATCAAAATATTTGCTGAAGTCGGTGTAAACGGAATTCACTTGAATTCGGTTATTCAAACTTTTCAGTATATATTCAGTATATTCGAATAAATTTGTTTCGACGGAGCGCTTTCTGAAAAATCCATGTTGTTGTATGTTCAAAATGTGCATGACATCATGATAAAGATATTCAAAGATAATACTTGGCCAATATACATAAGTTGGACACTGGTCTATAATTCTGAGGTAGCTGTTTTTGCCCAGATTGGTGAACTGGAACAACGAATGTTTTTTTCCAAGCGTTTGGAAAATGCCTTCCTCTAGGGATTTGTTAAAAAGGAAAAATAGGGGAAACGACAAACTCTCTGAACACGATTTAATGAAGTTTGTTGGAAGATCGTCTGGGGCAGGGCTCTTATTCGGAAGAGATTGTATTTTAACTTTTATAACGTTTTGAGTTATGTGATAATTGTTGAAATGAAACACGCTGGTTGAACGCTGGTTGAATTCTAAGCACAGACTGACTTTTAATAGTATATCACTAATAGGTACAAACATATCCACGCTTGCCACCACCATCGATTTGTTGACACAATATGACCAACTTAAAAGAACATACAGATGGCGCTACAATATTTAGGGCTAATTTTCAACAATAATTACTTATGTTTTGGGAGTTGAGGTGAGTAGATACCCTGTTTTGTTGATTTTTTAAGGGATCACTGAAAACTGATAAAAAAATTATCAGCAAATACTTCACAAATAGTTTGACCTTCCGTCACAATCTCATCGTTAATGATTATAGATGTTACCTACTAGGAGAGTTCTTTTTTGTCTTTACATATTGCCATATTGTTTAGGATCTGAAGATATATTTCTTTCACACATCTAGGTAATTTGTGTAGTCAAGGTCTAACAAATATTTGGAACGTCCACGTAAGATTTTAAAGGTGAGATAATCCATATCGTTATAGTATATCTTCCATCTTGAGTGATATTTGTTCTTCTCTTTAACCACCTTGATGGTGCTAACAGAAAACCAATTAGGGAATTTTTACAGATTATTGGATTTTTAGGAACAAATTTATCTATAGATGTATTAATTTTGGAATATAAAAGGGCATTGGTCTCATCGACAGTTTTTTCTAGGAACAAACTATGCAAATCCATCCCAGTCAAGAAATTATTG
The DNA here is from genome assembly GCA_018342105.1 of Gonioctena quinquepunctata. NCBI lineage: Eukaryota > Metazoa > Arthropoda > Insecta > Coleoptera > Chrysomelidae > Gonioctena > Gonioctena quinquepunctata. The sequence continues at coordinate 137,279 of JAFIRS010002385.1, forward strand.
ATCAAATCACAATTTGCTTTATTTAAGTTGTAGGCGTGAAATTTTTTCTCAAGATTTTTAGTCGAATCTATATGTGATGATTCCAGTAGAAATTCAAGAGTAGTGTGATACTTATCTTCACGAACCAAAGGGGATTGCCATAATTGTAACCTTCGTACATAACCACAGTTGTTGAAGACAAGGTCAAGTGTATTTCTAGATGAATTAGTAAAATGATTATGTTGAGTAAAATTTCCGAAGGAGAGATGTATCGATTAACAAATTACAACTTAGTCAGTATCATTTCTAGGACTACAAAGATTATTGACTCCATCAAAATGCCATTGTATGGAGGGAATATTGAAATCACCACAGATCACGATTTTGTGATTCGGATTGCTAGTTACGATATTTGTCAGTTTTGGGCAGAAGGAGCTCAAAGCACATAATTAGATGGGGGTATATATGCGCAGCACAAATGAAATTTAATAGTTTTTTTCTACACCCGTACTATAATAATACACTTATATGCCCATAATCCGTTTCATAATGAGATCCATTATGATACAGATTTTTCATAACGATACAGATTTTCAATCAATAGAAACCCATAATTTTTCAATCAAGCATGCTGTGCAATTGACGTTTGTCCTAGATTCCTATCTAATTGTTTTATTTGTCAAAACAGTAGGTATTAAATTTTCGTAGAATATAGCTAAACTTCGATAATTATATTATCAAAATGTCTGATGTCAGCGATATAGAAGAATTACCATCGACTCCTCTACACATATCGGAGAAAGCAGAAAATGCAGTACAAAATATTTTACCCCAAAAATCTAAGAAAGTGTACGAAAAACTATATCAACGGTTTATGGACTGTAGAAATACAAATAATATTTCGACATTCTCCGAAAATGTTTTTATTGCTTATTTTCAAGAATTGATGGAAACTATGAAATCATCCAGTACATGGACACATTATTCGATAATAAAATCGTTGGTAAATATCATCCATAATATAGACCTTTCTAAATACAATACAATACAAATCACCTACCATTGATCCAAGTATACCATTTGGCAACACAAATATACAGGCTGTCAACTCTTTCAACTTTCTGGGAATTCTTGTTGATTCGAAACCGAAATTTAGCGGGAGTCATCACTACAACTTACTGCCTGAATCACTAAAAAACAATCTCTGGAAAGATTCAAGACTGATCTTAAAAAAATTCTAACCTCAAATAGTTTCTACGACGATTCCGAATTTCAAATATACTTAACATCCATAAAATGATTACCATTCAACTGTTCACTTGGATCCTCTGCGTCAGATGACCATGATTCTTGTATGTGACTGTTGATTCAATTATTGACAGCAATTAAGGTGCCACCTCCTTCCAAATTGCAGCAGGCTGAGAATGCTTGATCTCTGCGATACACATTGTAATTCACACTTCGCTATCAAGCACATTATTGTTGAGCCATGTTACAGTGAAGCAAACAATGTCATAGTCACAGAGCGAAGTGCTAGTATCTATGTGTTGATAACTTTGATTTCAGACTTCGGACATTCTGGTAATATACTGAGTACAAACTGAGTACAAACAACGTCCTTAATCTAGTTGGGTTCATAGAATGAAGTTACTGTAGTTTCCTTTCTGTCATCTTTCCTTTCTAGAATGTTTCCATTTCTCACCCAAACAAATTTAAAGTTTCTACTTTTGGCAGCTTCCTTGGTTTGTTTCAAAAGCAACTCTATCTTAGCGGTGAGATGTTCATTTATGAACAGCTTCTTTGATATATTTTCAATAGCAATACCAGGAGTATTGCTATCACGCCTGATTCTTTTGGTTGCCACTAGAATCAAATATCTTTTATGTTTGGTTAATAGTTTAACTATGGTGGGTTTCATCTGTTGAACCGACTAGAGAGGGGGGGGCAACACGACACACGGTGTCTATGTCTGCTGCGGCAATAGGACACTTGAGATGTTCACCAATTTTATGCAAAATGTCCAACAGATTTTCATTTTCTTTAAAGGGCACACCTTGTATTTTTAAGTTATTCGCTCGGGTCTGCTGCTCCAAGAGATCCACTTTAGTATGTAGCTGGGATACCTCTATTTTCAAATTTATATTTTCTCGGTTCATTTTCTCCAAAGACGCTATTTTCTCGTTCATTCTGTTCATGGCGGTTTAGAACGTACTGATTTGATTGCTACAGAAAATGACAAGAGTCCATGACGTCCTCATATTTTTTATTCAGAGAACGCAGATTTTCTTGATTATCTTTCAGTATCAAAGTAACTGAAGACGGTACAGAACGCATATCTATATCATTGCATTCGGTTCCAGTCACAAAAGATGTATTTGTCACGTCCCCACAACTAGGACATATCCAATGCAAACCATGCGTAAGAAATTTAATGAGATCTTGTTTGTTAATATCTACACATTTACCGTGGTAAAATTTTCGGCAAGCCCAGGTGATTTATTGTTTTACCTGAAGTACATGATTCACAAACGGGCATCTTGAAGAAAAATGGTTATTCTTTTTTGCCACGTCGAGTCTTCGGCGACCAGCAAATCGACGATAAAAACTACACCTGTTTTCTCTTGATACACTACACTATTGATTGTTAAAATGCAATTATAAGGAACGGTTGACGTTTAACTGAATTTCCACCAATATTAGGCCAGTAGAGATAGACATGATTTTCCCAAAATTTAATAATAATTACAAAAGTTTCAAAACTTCAGTAGAGTGAAGAGGATTTCATATGATATTTAGTCTGATTTTGCAACCCTTTTTCTGAATATTGAAGTATATCTAAAATGAACACGTGGAATGATGTTGGTGGAGAAATATGAACCTTATAGGAAATAATTATACAGACATCTTCAATTATCATATTCAATAAATATTATTCACATCCGGATTTTCAGACATATAAGATATTTTCATTTCGAAAAAATGATAAATCAAAAGTCTTGTTGTGATGACGGGGCCAATAGGTAGAATTTCTATGAATATCTACCTAATTGAGGGGAAGTTAAAAAAATCTAGAGCATTTTGATTAGTTGACAATTTCCTTAAAAGAACTTTTCAACTAATGGTCTTCTGAATGTTCAAGTATTTTATTAAAATCAGTGTTAGGTTGTACGAAATTACTTGCAGTACCAGGTTGATTAAAGTTACGATTCTTTGTGAAATGGTAAAAGTGTTGTTACATGTTTGAAATAACATGTTTCGGTGACAGTAAAATCAATAATGAACTGTTAGTAAAATATAAGTGACGGATTCATAGAAAATAAATACCAAAATCTGTAGCAAAAATATATTTCGGTGAAATAGTGAAATCAATAATGAACTGTTAGTATACAATAAGTGACGGGGTTCATAGAAAATCTCAAAAGTCATATGTACTAAAAAATATTAACATTAAGAGTTTCAAAATTCCATTCAAAGTCGTAAGATTCAGTGTGAAAACATTTTGTAGAATTAGGAGTGGAAATTGTTTATTGCAGATGATCTTCAGATATATAGGACTAATTCTGAGTTAATAAATAATATCAAATAATATTATACACCGTCCTGAATGAATACACAAATATAAAAATATAGTGTTGACAATGAAAAATAGTGATTAATGATTCGCTCGGAAGTGTCTTGAAAATGAGTTTGAATTCCCTCTGAGTATTAGAGTCGTTATTGATATTCCATTTTTTTCATTTCCTAATGCTCGTGAAAGTGTCAAATAGAGAAAGCGAAAGATAAACTACGAACAAATTGAAAAATATATAAAAAAACACCTGAAATTGGATTTTGAAATAGTCGCTTCCAATTAGAATATAATGTTTGACAGTAAAAAATGTACACTTGATGAATAGTACTATCAACCATGTTATTTATATGGGAATCAGGATTTAATGAATATTCACATTATTAGCGCGGAAAAATTTGCAAAAGTTCGGCAAACTTTCAAAGTTTTGGAAAATAGCAATTTACATCCTCTGATGAATTTGCAATCATTCTAACAAAACCAAAATGTTTGTTTTGTCGAAAAAATATGTTATTGGTCCTAATTTTTCGATGAAAATTCCAAAATCTTTGAAAACTCGAAAAAATAACTAAAATAATGTTCTTAACAAGAGTTTTAATTTGCAACCTCTTGCGTCTAACGGAAAAGATATTTTTTCAATATTTTTTTTTTTTTATTAAAATTAGTATCGGAATTATCACAAAAGTTTCAAATAATGGTTGCAAATGGAGATGTCCTGACGTACAATGCTTTCATTAATTTGCAACCTTGTCTGCAACGCGGAAATGAGGGTAAAATCAAAAGAAAAATATTTTCGTACTTGTACTCTACCAAAAAAAACAAAAGTTTTGCGAATCAGGCAAAAAATTCATTTTATCAATCGGTGGCAGTATAATGATTTGCGAACTGTGTTACAATGCGGACCATTAGGAATTAAAAAAATATTTTTGCTATACCTTTGTTATCTGAATAATAAAGATTTTGATATACCTAATAAATGATATTCATTGTGTTACCAAGTTAAATATCGACCAAGAAGAAGCTCGTCAACGATAGGTGAAATCATTCAGTGTTGAGAGCTAACGTTTTCGATATGAATTGAAAACATCATATTACAATTAGTAATTTGCATAAAAAACACTCTGAGTACGTTTGATGGAGGATTGGTAATATCTCGACACATTTTCATAATATTCTTGATTGATTAAAAAATGGAGGAAATATTGAGATTTAAAAAATACTCGTACAGTTGTATATTAGTATGATCAATCTACATCTGTGTTGCGTTACAGTGTTTTGTTTACAGAGTAATGAATGCACAGCAGTTTAGTAACATGATTTATTACCAGAATAACAAGAAGACTGACAATTGTATATTCATGACAGACAACTATATAACTAACCATGATCAATGCACATTCATTCTAATAGTGCTGGAGCTATAATTGAAATGGAATTACCTACCAACATGTTTTTCCCCACTTTATTTTCAATTTTTTTATAAATCAAGAAAATGATTCTCACGTGTCGATTACATTCCAGCCCTCCATTCGGATTCAATAGAAACCACGATTGGAATAAGAAAGTCGAGTGGAAAGGTAAATTATAATTTTATTTAATTCAAGAAATACATACCTGTAAAAATTGAATTTGAGATGTAATATCGATTTTACAAATTTTTATTTTTCGGCAACGTTTCTGTTTGATGATGAAAATTATGTACTTGCGAGATATACAATCGATAAAGTTTTAATATCCTTACTTCCATAGAGCATCGATTATTCATTTTAAAATCTCGTCGATTGCTATAAAGTCATTTGTGACAAGTGAAAATTTTAAATGAATGATTCCATGTCGTTTCTAATGCCTCAAAAATTAATATCTTCCAATAGTCTTTTACTAGAATTTAGCAAAATTTTGTACTCTTTCGATTGTTGCATTCGAAAATATTAGATTGAATTTATTTCGCTGATTATTCGCAAACAGTGATTGCTTCTGAGATTAATAATTAGCTTCAAATTTTGTAATGGTTAACTACGTAACCGTATTATTCTTCGGATGCAATTTCAATCAACCAGTTCAAAATATAACAGATAGACACTGTGGATAATCAAGTATTTACCTGAACCACTGCAGGCATATGTAGGTCTAATATATATCTTGAACATATTTGCATAATGTTTACAATTTATGGCCAAATTATAAAAAATAAATAATAGTTTAAAAAAACGAAAAAACAAGCTTTTATAGAAAACCAGACTAAAAAAATAGAAAATAAGAAAAATATGTATTTTATTTTAAAAAAAGGGTGGGGTGCATGGTATCACCTCGGCCAACAATAACCTGTGATCTGAGGCATTTCTCACTTTACTGCCCTAGATAATGTACTATACAGTGCTAGTCAAAAGTCCCCTCCCCCCCTCGTATCTTTTGAACGGGTATACTTTCAATAATGAAATTTGGAGGGTGGAAATAAACGGATGTAGGCTTCTCAACTGGTCATAACAGGTGACGCAATAGTCATAAATGACGTCACAAGGCCACTATGACCAATAATTTTAAATGGGACCCTATGGCAAGTGACAGCTCGTTTGAAAGGTATTGAAAATACCTATTCAGTCATACCAATTTTGTTTGGGTTTCGGCTGATTTTGATTGATAAATTGAAGAAATACGAAAATTATAGTTTCGCATTTAATTAATAAAGATTTTAAAGTACGCCTCTGGTTAATTGTCAAAAAGGTTGACGTTTTTGAATTCTCTACTTGTCAAAAGTGTTTATACCGTGAAAATTTACCTAAGCTATTGTTTAACGAGACGTTTAAGTGTTTACATAGGCAAAATGGTACGTACTGTAGCCGACAAAGTAGCAGCTATCTTAATAATTGGTGAATGTAGAAACAATTTCCATGCAGCGGAACGACTGTTTAAATGAGAGGTACCCCGATCGCCCTATATCGAGGGTATATTTGAGGGAGCTTCATCGGAAGTTTGAAGCATCAGGTAGTGTTCAAGATGCCAAACGATCTGGTCGACCAACAATTAGTGATGACAAAAAATTGACATAATTGGAGAAATGGTAGTAAACCCTACTTCATCTCCACAGCCCAAGATGCGTATATCTGTGAAGTCAGTCAAAGGACAGTACATAGGGTGTTGGCTAAAACCAATTTCATCCATACAAATTAAAAATGGTGCACCAACTTTCAGATGATGACCCCGACCGAAGACTAGAATTCTGTGAAACTATGTCCAATAAAATGAACCAACAACCAGGCTACATACAGACAATTTGTTTTAGTGACGAAAGTACTTTCTTTCTCAATGGAAAATGTTAACACTCAAAATGTGAGGTATTGGAGTGACACAAATCCTCACATCTTTCGTGAAAAACATACTCAATTTCCAGAAAAAGTTAATGTTTGGGCAGGTATTTTGGGAAACCACATAGTTGGGCCTCTTTTTCTCAATGCCAACTTAACCGGTGAATTGTATCCGGAGATGTTACAAAATGATATTGAGGCGTTAATTCTTGAAATTCTAGAAGATAATCCAGATGAATTCGACAACTTGGAAATAACGTTTCAACAAGATGGTGCTCCTGCACACTATTACGGTGCAGTAAGACGTTACCTAGATGAAGAATATCGTGGTAGATGGTTTGGGACGACGAGGTTCGATAGAATGGCCAGCTCGGTCACCGGACCTTACACCATTAGATTTTTTCTATGGGGGTACTTGAAATCTAAGGTTTACGCTACAGCACCTGACAGTATTGCCATTCTGAAACAACGAATTGTTGAAGAATGTAGGGCAATTTCCGCTGACACACTGGGACGAGTACGACAAGAGTTTAGCAATAGGATGCATTACTGCCAGGAAGTAGATGGAGCACATTTTGAACACTTATTATAAGAACTGGTTCTTAAATTTTTATTAATTAAATGCGAAACTATAATTTTCGTATTTCTTCAATTTATCAATCAAAATCAGCCGAAACCCAAACAAAATTGGTATGACTGAATAGGTATTTTCAATACCTTTCAAACGAGCTGTCACTTGCCATAGGGTCCCATTCAAAATTATTGGTCACAGTGGCCTTGTGACGTCATTTATGACTATTGCGTCACCTGTTATGAACAGTTGAGAAGCCTACATTCGTTTATTTCCACCCTCCAAATTTCATTATTATAAGTATACCCGTTCAAAAGATACGAGGGGGGGAGGGGACTTTTGACTAGCACTGTATAATGATTGATACCATGCACCCTACGCTTTTTTTTAAATAAAATACATATTTTTCATATTTTCAATTTTTTTAGTCTGGTTTTCTATAAAAGCGTGTTTTTTAGTTTTTTTAAACTATTATTTATTTCCTACTTTTCAGTGTGTTTTTTCATAAAAGCGTGTTTTTTAGTTTTTTTTCAACTATTATTTTTATTATTTTTTTGCAAATTGAAAATTGGAATAATCTTATCAAATTAGGTAATCATAATCTCCGACCCAAAAAACCCCCACATACGAATTTTGAATAGAAGGCCGCCATCTTGAATTCTTCAATTTTTACAGAAGAATCACAATATTCGACCCCAAAAACCCCCACACACCAATTTTGAATGGAATCAGACCATAATCACAAAACTCGGCCGCCATATTGGAGCCGTCTTTCGTTTTTTTTTTCACACAAAAATTTCTCAATGCATTGTCACCGGAATTATGTACACCTGCCAAATTTCAGATCATTTGGACGTCTAGAAGTGGGTCAAAATTGCGCCCAAAGGAGTCGGTTACAAACAAACAAACATACAAGTGAAGCTAATATAAAGCGTGTAAAAAAAACAATTATATAAAAATATGTTCCGTTGAACAATGACGGTTGCAAATCTCTTGCGTCACGTAAAATACTAGTGGTAATTTAAATTGCAATTTGCAGAACTTTTGCAATTATTTCAGCAGTTCTAAAAATGCAAAAAAAAATATATCAGTGGATAAATAGGTTCCGTTTTTTGTATGAGGTTGCAAAGTTACATATCACTGAGACCGATATTTTCTTCATTTGCAATAAATAAAAAAAAAGTAATTATTTAAGTCTTGTGTGTATTAAAATGGGAGCGTCGATAAAAAAAATAGATAAATAAATTATGCGTTAATCAGAATTGGTTGCAAATGTACGTGAATATGTTAAACTTTTTTTCCATTCACTTATCCAATTTGCAGAACTTTTGTAATTTTTTTAAACAAATTATAATGAAAAACTTAAACAAATGCCAAAAAACTAGGTTTTGTAACTTTTACAAGGTTGCAAACTCACTGCAGGTTGTGAAACACCATTACTATAGGTATGCCTGGTTTGCAGAACTTTTTGCAATTTTCAGTGCCATAATAAAGCATGAAAACGTTTTTTGGAATTGAAACAATGTTCCGTTCATCGCAGACTTCTGCAAAACTTTATAGTTTGTTTTCATTAATGTACTAACATACCAGTTTGAAAACTTTTGGAATTAATGTTGATTGATTGTCTAAATCTACTGGCCTATATATTGGTATAACAATTAACACAGGATGTATCGAAATCTTACGGAATTTGGATAAGTATTTCCACTGCATTATGAACAAATATCCGGAGCGACCAACACGACGTGCGATCAACAACGCGAACACGCGTTCGTTCAATTATAATTTAGCAGCGCTGCAAAATTTCCCAAAAAGATTAAGAAACAGTGGATCTGATCAAATTGATCAAACAAAGATCTTGCATCTGGAAAAAAACTCTAGTTGACTTCAAAGAAAATGCTATGAGGGAAAATGAGCTTGAAAGGAAATTTTAAATGTTTAAATAAACCAAAAAATGAGAGAAGGCACTTAATGGTAGCATTTCTATAGGAAGAACATTCCATTGTATTGCCTTCTATTGAGAGATCTACTGATGAATGGTCCACCAGAAAGTCGAATGTACCTGATGGAGTCAACCGGAAACAACTGAAAAAATTTATCTTCGTGCTGCAATACATCGAAAAGCGTATAGAAAGTTTCTTCTACATATCCCACCCTAAATAAGGGGTGCACCCAAAATTTTCAATTTAGACGCATCCTTCATTTTTTCTTCTTCGGTTGAAGATTAAAGCAGAGAGTAAGCCCCTGCTTGTTTTCTCCATAATGGCTCACAACGTAAGTACGAATAGCAACAAAATTGCGAAAAAGGGGGATATAGCGTCTGTGAGTGTAAATGGAAAATTGTTTCAGACGAATTCTGCTCGAAGATGTTTTTTTTTCTGGAATTTAAAAATTCGTCTGAAATGCCACAATTTTCCATTGCTTATACTAATAGCAACATCAATTGATTTTATAGATTTTTCTTCATCTTTGGAGGGTCAGTATCACTCTGTGTGTATACTATTTACCATTGTTGCCAGCTTTATATAGTATCGCATCGCGTATATAGTTTCCTGTGAAAGCACCATTACTTTTTGATAATTTTTACTCATCACCAAATTTGGTTTGTTATTCGTTGTTTTTTGTTCCAATATATGTTTCTGTTATCAAATAATTAATTTGTTAGCGGAATATTAGTATTAAGACTGTATGTTATTTTGAAACTCATTTATAAATCAGTGGTTGTCAAAACTATTCTACATCTGTGGGAGAAATTATACTTCAATCCAGCAATTATTATTTTTCTTACATCAGTTACTCGGGAAATGTGCAATTTTTACAATTATGAAATTGGTATGTGGAATATACCTACCGGCTTGGTAATGTGGAATAGGTTCTTCTGTACGAAAATTATTTTCGGATGGAAATATTTCCTCAGTAGATGAATCATCGTGTACGGAAATTTCCGATTCGTTTTCAGAAGAAGATTGAGGTGGAATTGGACGTTTTTTTTTCTGCCTATTCTTCCCTTTTGAACATCCCGGTTCAGGTTCTGTAAAAGAAATGCGCCGCCGTTTGTTTTTTTCTACCATAATTTTTTTTATCTTCTTTATTACAAGCTTTTATTCTGTTTTACTTGTTTGATAGTTAGTTAGTTCGTTAGTTTGTTAGTTTGGGTCAAATCTTGCAAGTGAATTTTGACCGACTTCTAGTCGTCCGATTGATTTGAAATTTGGCAGGTGTTCATCAATCCGGTGACAATGCATTATGGAATTGTTAGAGAAAAAACAAAATAATCGATGAAAGAAAATTGTATTTCGTGCATAAAATAATTTATTAAAATCATAGCAAAGCGCTTTCGACCCTTAGGTCATCATCAGTGCGTACCTGAAAGTAAGTAATATTGATAGAGAACAAGTTACTAAAAAAAAATTTTTTTGAGAAAGAAAATTGAAATATTTTAAATGTGAGGTTACTTACTCGTCAGGTGTACAAGAACTCAAAAAGACAAACATGTTAAAAAACCTATCCTAGGCCAGGATGAAAATTGAGATTACATTTCGATATCTTTTATAAGCCATTGTTTAGGTGTGATAGCTGGACCCAAGTGACAAGATTGACAAGTGAACGATGAAGTAGATTGACATGGAACACAGAACCATGTAGGTATCGGAATCGTGAAAGGAATATCCCTGTCAAACGAAAAACACATTATAATGGGGACTGTCATCTGTCAAATATATGTTCCAATATTCCAAGGAAGACCAGACAAGACTCTTAAATTCTCACATTTAAGTCATTGAAATTGAATATAAGTTTAAGGGAGAAGTCTAATTAGACCTGTCCTGATCAAAAACAAACAATTGAATAATTCTGGTAGTGTCCAAGGACAATGATTTTGAATTTTCCTTAATAAAAATACAAATCCTTGTCCACCATGGCAAAAACAAAATTGCGGCCCCAAGATAGAGGACGAGTTTTATGATTATGGTCCGATTTGATTCAAAATTGGTATGCGGCGGTTTTCGCGGTCGGAGATTTTGAATTTTTTGTCAAAATTCGTAATTTTAAGATGGCGGCCCCAAGCTAGAGGACGAGTTTTCTGATTATGGACATATTTCATTCAAAATTGGTATGTGGGGGTTTTCAGGTTTGGAGATTATGAATTTTTTGTCAAATTCTATACATTCAAGATGGCGACTTTAGGATGGCGGACAAGTTTTGTGATTATGGTCAGATTCTATTCAAAATTGGTGTGCGGTAGTTTTTGGAGTCGGAGATCATGTTTTCTTTCATCTCAAAACTCACAGGGAAGAGACCTTGTAAAAACGATGATCTATTAGAAATGAACAGATTAAGGCGAACTAACTAAAAAGCAAAAAATGAAATGACTAATAGAAAACCTTTATAAAGACAAGCTTTCATTTAAGCCGTGTACTACAACGTATAAAATAAGTTTAAGTCGTCGCTGGCGATTATTTAATTATTTTTTGTTGAATTATTTGGTTTCAAAAAGCTTATCGCGCGAATTGTAATAAAATTAATACTTCGACAAGTTTTTACTTACCAACCAATCATTGTCCACTGAAATTAATTGATACCTACCTTTATGAATACTTTGTGAAAATTAAATACTTTGACAAGTTCTTACTTACCAACCAATCACTGCCCAATCAAATTAGTTGCTACCGTAGAATGGGGTGAATAGGATCACTTTTAAACTTCAAAATGGCGTATCTCTCTGAGTGACATAGAGAGATAACTCCTGTACAAATCAAAACATCAGTTTATATCTGCTCTATTCATTTTTTTTTTTTGAGTGATTCGTTTTCCACATATATTTTTTTTGTTTGCTGATCCTATTCACCTGCCATTGTGGTGAATAGGATCGACCATGCTTTTTTATTGTTCAATCGCTTTTCCCTGTCGTGTGTATGGGATCACTTAACTTTTAAGTGTGAGTCCACTAAAAAACCAGCCAGTCGGAAAGGTAGATTTCATGGATGGTAATTAAAATTAGTTTTTAATTATTTTCTATTTAGGTGTGAATCTTAGAGAAAAACTTTTCGAATAAAAGTTGTGGAGCTTATGAAGCCCTATCAAACTATATAACTTTTATTGTAATAAGTACATATGTGACAGTAAAATCTATTTTCATTGTTTATTGTTGTATTCACTCACACGAATTTCAAATCTGAGAACACCTCTTCTGTATTTCACTGGAGGATTTAATTTACCAACAATATGTTGAAAAGTAAACTCGTAATCTAGACTATCCAGGTTACGAAGCTTTTTCTCTCAAGAAGTTCCCCTCGTACCCGTCCTCAATTAATTTCACAACTTGGGCTAAGTAATGTCTGCTAAAGGTCTTGGATGTACTCTGTGCTTTGTAAATCACCAATATTGACGTCATCCTTGGTAACAGTCAGGACACTGTTTGATATTGATACTTGAGGTGAGTTATTTGAGATGCGAGGGCCATTAAATGTCGGCAGAGAAATCACTTCTCCAGCAGCATCGTATCTTCTATCAAACGCTTCTTCTAAGTCTGACATTGGATCCATATCTGAATTAGAATCGTGAGTGCTGAATTTTTGTCTTTTCATCTGAAGATTCAAAGTCGTCAATCGCTACGCTTTTGCCAGCAGCAACTTGAAGTTTTTTCTTGCGTGGCTTCGGTTTATTTTCATCATATCGCATCGACTTTAAAATGTCAATAAATGAAGCGTTGATGTCATTTTCGGTGTCAGTCGTTTCAGCTTCCACAGGCAGCATATTTAATACCTTATCGGCATTTAAGGGTATAACGCCGCATTTTTCAAATCTGGCAATTATATTTTTGGAACGGTTGTCTTCAATCGATTCCAATAGTTTTCTCATCAAACTTGGAAATACATTATTTGGGATTCCCGATTCATTTCTACCAGGTCCTTTCTTATAATGCTCAACAATCTTTCTCCAAGCACACTTCAATGGTGGAAAGAAAGCGACGTCTAATGGTTGCATTAAATGTGTGGAGTTGCTTGGTAGAAATATGAAACTAATATTGTTTGCAAAACACTCCTCAATTGATTGTATCGAAAGATGTGAGGATACATTGCCCCCAATCAATATCTTCTTGCCAGGTAACTTTCTTAAATATGGTATGGCAACTGAATGAACCCAATCTTCGAAACAGTAACTGTCGAACCACCCCGACTTACTCCGATTGTACCTGGTACGAGGTGGCACTCTAGTAGTCCAAGAGACGTACATATTCTGCGCTTTGTAGACCACATAACAAGGAAGTACCCAAGCAGCATTATAGTGACGGACACTGATACTGCAACTTTGACTGGGTGGTTATCACGTAATCACCACTGAATCTACCACTATACAGTAAGAATAACTAAAATGTTATGTGTATGGTTGTACTCACGTAATTCCGATCTATGAGCCACTCCACAGTTCTATAACTTATTAGTGTAACTTGAGGTGTCTGGAACATTATGGCCACTGAGCAAATCACTTTAAAGGTTTTAAAACTTAAAAGTGGAAAATAACCGTTGCGGTATCCATCCTGTACCACTTAAATATCACTTAGAAATCACAGTCACTTTCAAGAGAGTATGATAGTTTCGGTGACGTTTTGATAACTTCCATAAAACCTTCAATGTGGCAAGGCACTTGATTGTGATATGTGGTGATGGTTGCCACGTTCTTGCTATCTCCATAATTGATAGCCACAGTAGGCATTTAATAAAAGTCACTACAAATTACAATACCCTTCAAAATTCGCCATTCCGCGCGATGACGAAAGCTAACCTAAGTTTTCTCAAATTATTTTATTGTGGCTTACAGAAAGTTTGTTTAACCCGTTACGTGAAAGATGAATGATTTTATTCAATATGAAATGGGTTATTCGTTTTCAATAGACAATTTACCTTGATTTTGAAGTGACCGTGGATAGGTCCGTGCGATGACGAAAACTAACCTAACTTTTTCAAATTATTTTATTGTGGCTTACAAAAAGTTCGTTTTATCTGTTACGTGAAATGTGAATGATATTCATTCAATATGAAATGGATTATGCGTTTTCAATAGACAATTTTCCTTAATTTTGAAGTGACCGTGGATTGGTCAGCGGGATGACGAAAACTAACCTAACTTTTCTCAAATTATTTTATTGTGGCTTACAAAAAGTTCGTTTTACCTATTACATAAAACGTGAATGATATTAATTCAAAATAAAATGGGTTATGCGTTTTCAATAGACAATTTTTCTTGATTTTGTATAAATAGGTTAATTTAAATAGATCGGATCTCTGACTTGTGCTCCTGCTTAATATTTATACCTTCAATTGTTAATTCTGTTTGCATAAATGCCATCAATTTCATTACTTGTTAATTGATAATTGTTACTTGATACTTGATGATTGTTGATTGGAGCTGCATAAATCCAATATACCATCTACATGTCCTTTTTTAAAAATTAATGAACATGTACTCGCTATTTCAAGGTTAAAACTTTGAAGTGGTAGGTTATAATAGCCCGACGTGTTCGCCCCTTTCAAGGGTATAAGGACCTATTGTAATTTTAAGTGGTGAGTCATGGGCCTGCGACGCGGGTGCCACTTTCCAGTGGTGGAAAAGTTAATAATTTAGTTCCACTTGGCACTTTATGATGGGAGGAGCTTCATAGTGGTATATTTACACTTTAAAGTTATATTCTCCAATAGCCGCCATATTTACAGGAATATGCTGGGTCGCCATTATTAGACAAATGATCGAAATATTCAATAAAGATTTATTCGTCATCAGCACTGCATCAAACGTAGTAATTTGTTGCGTAAGTATTTGTTACAACTAACCAAGATTGATAAAACAATGTTTGAGGGATTTATGTACATAATTTCAGAAGCGAGTTATTTCCAAAGTTATAATGTTTTCCTTAAATAAAGTGTATTCAGATGGCGCGTGCTCACAATCGAGCTACAACACCCATATTTCACATAAAACTCTCAATCGTTTTAATTTTATCCCTATCAGAAGTACCCAAATTCAATATACTTACTTACGCGTTTGTATGTTTATATGTTATATATTTTTATAGTTGATCGAGTGTTAGAAATGAATCAGGCAAAATGGAAGAATGAGGAACATTTATCACAAAAATATGTTGCTGAACAGAGATCAAGCTACATAGTATTTACACAAACGCAGTCAGTTGTTTAACGTGTCTAGTGTCGGCCACTACATATCTACGTTCTTTCCAGGTGACCACAACGTGGTTGGAATGTGGTTTTCTGAGATCCAGGGGTGGGATTCCGTGTACCATGAATTCCACTTTCTATCGAATGAGTGAGATGGAATTACGATTGAATTGATGGGTGTGACGCAGACATAACTGTCGTTCATGGAATTCTACGGTACACAGAATCCCACCCGAGGAACGTAGATCGGAACGTAGCAGCCACCAAAAAAGTGTTCCCCATTTTGGTAGCTGCCGCGTGATAGGACCGTGTATATTACGTGGCAGTGGTTGTGGTCAAACACTTCAAAGTTTTCCAGAATCGTGGCCGCTACGTTCCGTCCACTTAAAATGCTACTTGGGTAGTTCGCCACTACCAGAAGCAAGCAAACATAATGGAGGTTGACGATTTGCATCCCCTCTTCGCGATAATTTTTTTGCGTCCGGGATCATCGCAAAGATTGGTTCAGTCGTAATTAATAACGTTGCTGGCCGGAATACCTTCCAGTTCTACAGAAAGGTGTTCGAAATACTCTGTAATTGTTGACCTAGTAACACCAGCACGGGCTCGTTTAATATTCTGTAACATTTTTTCCGACAGTATCCTTGAATGCCGTTTCAAAAAGCTGTAAGCAAATTCTTTACCTGGAAGATTGTCCTTGAACCGGGAAACAACCCTTCCACCTCTAGTCAAATATTGTTGGATAACCAGTCTAAAATCAAATGTGTCCAGAGGATAGCCCCACTCGCTGCACGTGAGCAATTTTTCTACAATAGATCTTTCTTCAGCTTCTGCTAGAACTGTTTGACCCCCTGTTTTTTAACGTCATTATGTTGTAGGTGTCTTTGTAGCACACACAGTATACGCAATATTATGCTTTTTGCAGTTTATCGTATGCTATACCTTTACGAATATCTTGTTAGCCACTTCTATTATGTTAGGTCCAGTTTTCTTGTAGCGTTTTCCACCCACCATGTTTATAATCCCTAGGCATTATGATCCTATTCACCCCTGCTTTTGATCCTATTCACCCCTGCCTTTGATCCTATTCACCCCGATAACCTAAAAAATATCCAACGAATTACAAATATTTGTATATTGTGTTTTCGGTGTTGAATAGGCTAAAATAATTTTGTGTGCCTCAATTACTAACCTGATGGAGTGGATTATGTCAACTCCCATAAATATATTCCTCTCAAATCCGCCTACACCGACAAAGTTTACGCACACGTGAAAACAGCTGAATGACAGCAAGTGGTGGTTTACAGAGCTACCAACTGCTTTACGACAAAATATCACTTATGGAGGGAATAGTTAGGCAACCAATCAAACAAAAAAATAGGAAATTTCGATTAAAATACAAGTTTTGAATAAGAAAATCCCACTTATTGATCAGATTCACCTCAGCGACCATATTCACCCCATTCTACGGTACCTATAGGCCAGTAGAAATAGACAATCAATTCACATTAATTTCAAAAGTTTTCAAACTTCAATGGAATATTAGTGCATTAATGAAAATAAACTATAAAATTTTGCAGAATTCTGCGATGAACGGAACATTGTTTTAATTGCAAAAAACCTTTTCATGTTTTATTTTTGCACTGAAAATTGCAAAAGTTCTGTAAACTAGATATGACGATAGTAATGATGTTTGCAACCTTGTAAAAGTTACGAAACCTTGTTTTTTGTCATATTTTTAAGTTTTTCATTGTCATTTGTTTAAAAAATTACAGAAGTTTTGCAAATTGGATAAGTTAATGGAAAAAAAGTTTAACATATTCACGTACATTTGCAACAATGTCTGAAAAACGCATCATTTATTTATTAAACTTTCTTATCGACGCTGCCATTTTCAATACAAACAAGCATTGAAATAATTACAAAGTTTTCTATTATGGTTGCAAATAGAGAGAATATCGGTCTCAGTAGATATGTAACTTTGCAACCTCATACGAAAAATGGAACCTATTTATCCACTAATATTTTTTTTTACATTTTTACAACTGCTGAAATAATTGCAAAAGTTCTGCAAATTTCAATTAAAATTATGACTAATATTTTACGTGCGCAAGAGATTTGCTACAGTCATTGTTCAACGAACATTTTTTTTATATAATTGATTGTTTTTTTTATGATTTGGCTATAAATTGTAAACATTGTGCAAATAGGTTTAAGATATATATTCGACCGACATATGTCTAGAGTGGTCCAGTTAAATACTTGATTATCCATCACGTATATCTCTTATATTTTGTACTGGTTGATTGAAATTGCATCCGAAAAATGATACGGTTACGTAGTTAACCACTACAAAATTCAAACTAATTATTAATCTAGAAACAATCACTGTTTTCGACTAATCAGCGAAATAGATTGAACCCAACATTTTCGAATGCAACAATCGAAAGAATAAAATTTTGCTAAATTCTGCTAAAAGAGTATTGGAAGACATACATTCTTATATTGCATTAGAAACGACATACAATCATTCTTCATTTGAAATTTTCACTTGTCACAACATGACTTTATAGCAATCAGAGAGATTTTAAAATGAATAATCGATGCTCTATGGAAGTAAGGATATCAAAACGTTATCGATAGTAAATAACGCAAGTACATAATTCTCATCATCAAACAGAAACGTAGCTAATAATAAAAATTCATGAGATCTCAAATTTAATTTTTACAGGTATTTATTTCTTGAATTATAATTTACTTTTCCACTCGACTTTTTTACTCCAATTGTGGTTTCGCACAAATTCCATTGAATTCGAATAGAGGACTGAAATGTAATCGACACGTAAAAATAATTCTCTTGATTCATATAAATTTTAAAATAATGAGGGGACGTAACACAGTCGTACGTTGGAAGTTTTATGGGAAAAATTAAGAGATTCCCGAATTCTTATGAGACCACCGAGTCCGTACAAAAAATATATCTTTCATGAAATCATTGTTTTTTGCAAAAAACCGATTTTACGATCGGGAAATTTGTATCTGAAAGCTGACAAAATTGTAAAAATGAAAAACTTTTCCTAGACAAGCTTTTGTTCAGATGCAGTGAAAAAAAACATATTTTGTTAGAAGTGTGATGATATTCTCATCTGATAACCGGTAATTACATACTCAGCAGTTTGTCATGCGACAAATTTAGTTTGAACATATCTATTAAAACATTGTTCTATTTTAGTGCATTTGCATAAATTTATTTCATGTGACCCCTTATTTTTTGTGATTTTAACATGGAATCCATTATTCTAGACCATAGGATATTAATTTTCAAAAGTATCAATCGGATCATTAGTAAAAAACCCGTCCGCCACCTTGAATTTTGACAAAAAAATCCATAATCATCGACATCGAACACTCCTATACGAATGAAAACATAGATCACAAAAATTCATCCGCCATCTTGAATTCTTGAATTAATTTAGACATGTAATTCATAATTTATTGCGATCCCAAAAATCTCCGGATAACAATTTTGGATAGAATCGGAACATAAATCACAAAATATTTCCGCCATCTTTTAATTTTGACATTGAATTAATAATATCTCCGGCCCCAGTTACCCTTGAGAATCAATTTCAAAGGGAGAACGGAACACACCCTGTTTATCATTTGAAATTACTTAGTTTTCCGCAATACATTTCGACTCTAGCATTGAGTAATTGGAAAATAATTTATATGGCCATTCAATGATCCTCAAAAAATAACATTGAAAAACAAATAATGAAATAAATCGGCTGTTTAGTTTGTGTGAACTTTTGTCGGCGCCACTGCTTCCATCCAGCGATGGACTCGAATGAATACCGAAATCCCAAATGAATCGAGAACGGACAGAAGCTGTGTTGTTCAAACAGTTCACTAGCTACACTCCTACTCTTGGTAAATATATGCCTACAAACTCAACCTGGGCAGGGTGAGGAAGAAATTCGACTGTTTCCTGGGACGCGCTATTGTTTGCTCTCCTGATACAACTGTACGAGTGTTTTTTAAATCTCAATATTTCTTCCATATTGTAATGAATCAAGAAAATTATGAAAACGTGTCGAGAGATTCTCGGTCCTCCATCAAACGTACTCAGTGGATTTTTTTATGCAAATTCCTAATTGTAGTATGAATTCATATCCAAAACATTAGCTTTCAACATGAATGATTTCACCTACCGTTGACGATCTTCTTGGTCGATATTTAACTTGGTAACACAATGAATATCATTTATTATGTATATAAAATTCTTTATTATGCAGATAATTTTTTAATTTCTCATGTTCCGCATTGTAACATAGTTTGCAAATTATCATACTGCCACCAATTGGTAAAATGAGTTGTCTGACTAATTTGCAGAACTTTTGCTTTTTTTGGTAGAGTACGAATAAGAAAATATTTTTCTTTTGATTTTACCCTTATTTCCGAGTTGCTGACGAGGTTGCAAATTATAGAAAACATTGTACGTTAGGAAATCTCCACTTGCAACCATTATTCAAAACTTTTGTAATAATTCCGATACTTATTCTAATAAAAAAAATCAATTTCCTAAAAAAATATATTTTCCATTTGACGCAAGAGGTTGCAAAGTAAAATTCTTCTCAAGAACATTTATTAAATCATTGTCAGCGATGACTTGATAGCTATTTTTAGGACAAGTGAGTGAAGCGTAGCATTTAATCACGAACCTGGATTTTGAGCGCCCGAGCCGCGAAGCTGCGACTGCATCAACCAGGCGAGTGATTAAATGCCCTTTACGTGTTTTAAATCTGTTATTTTCCATTTTCGCAGAAATTAAAAAAAATTATTTTGCAATCATTTCATAAATAACTATTGTGTCATTGACTCGTCGAAACAAAATTGCAACCAGCCGACTAAGAATAAAAATCTGCGCTACCGTTGCTTGTGTTGCATTTAATTCGGAAACCAGCCTACTCGATACGAATAATTCGACACCGTTACTGCACTATGAGCAATGTGTATGATGGTTGTTTATTGATAACCTAGGTAACACTTATAATCACTTGTGAATAAAATATTTTTTCTATGACTATTGAAAAAAACGTCATTATTATGACAATTTCTTGATAAGTAATGAACTCTAGTTTCGTCCCCGAGTAGGTAATGATCCATTACTCAACAAGTTCAAACCAATCACAGTTGAACCAGATTCATTACTCAACACTTTGAAGCCAATCACAGTGAGCATATTCATTACTGTGCAGTTGTGTTTGAATTGTTTCCATTCGCAAGTATGCCTTGAGAATTTAACAACTTCAAACTTGTTCTCGAACGTCATAATCATTGAATTGACAGTTCGTTTTGTAAAATATTATAGTATCTAACGAAAAACAAGAAGAAAAGATGGATTCGGAAAGTGACAACGAGTGTACCCCACCAGAAATTTGTAATGCGGCGAAAATAACATCTTCAAATCTATTACCAAATAAATCCAGAAAAAAAAATTAGACGATATATGCAATTTTCATGGATTGGCGAAAAAAAAAAATGTGAATTCGTTTTCGGAAAATGTACTTCTAGCATATTTTTCCCAATTAGCTGAAAAATATAAATCGTCCTCGCTTTGGACACAATATTCAATGTTAAGAAGTACCATTCTAATCAACCACGACGTCAACATAGAACGTTATTCGAAATTACGTGCGTTTTTGAAACGCAAATCCGATGATTATGTACCGAGAATGGCTCAAACATTCATCCCAGATGAAATTAATTCATTCATAAACCGACGAAATATATCTTGCGACAAAGGTAAGAAAATGATATTTTTTCAAAAGTTCACTTAACAAAATGAGAGAACTTAGTTAGGAACTTGAATATCACTTTAATTTGCAAGCACCTAGGTAGCACATAGCTTAAGCTCTGGACTTTCATTCCAGTGATCGTAAGTTCGAATCACGCCGATGAGGTTTTTTTGCTTTTCCGACCACTGATTTAACAATTATCAAATTGTTTGAAATTGAATAAAATAACGAAATTTTTTATGTATCTTTTTTTTAGGTTGCACTGATCATGGGAGCCTGTCGTGCGAATGAAATGCACTCTATGAAAATAGGGGACTTGGAAGATCTTGGATCGGCTATATTAGTCACCATACCAAACACCAAAACGAAAATTGTTCGGAAGTTCACCATAACTGAGCCTTTTCACCATATTTGTATTATATATATCACGCTACGACCGAGTAATATATTGACAGATTCATTTTTTTTAATTATCAGAAAGGTAAATGCACCAATCAAAGAATTGGAATAAATAAATTCGGAGCCATGGGAAAACAAATCGCAACATTTTTGAAACTTCCAAATCCAGAACTATATACTGGGCATACCTTTCGTAGATCATCTGCCACCCTACTAGTGGATGCGGGTGGAGACATCACTCCTTTGAAGAGGCATGGAGGGTGGAAGTCAACATCTGTGGCGGAAGGATACATAGATGATTCGATGAAAAATAAAATGAATACTGCAGAAAAAATATTTGGTTCAATGAAACCGTCTACCAGTACCAGCAACAACTCACAAACATTTATTGCACAGAACACTTCAGAAATGAAAAATGGAAATGTGAATTTGGATATAGAATCCTCGATACCTTCAGTTATGATTTCCAACTGTCCCAATTTTACTTTTAATATCATTAACAAAAAATAATTCTGTTTGTTATGAAATTTTTCGAAATATAATTATAGATTTTTTCATTCAATAAAAACTTCCTATTATGCAATTAAATAAATTACACTCTTTCAGGATGTCCTTCACAAATGAATCTTATTTTCAAATAGTCCTGATATGTCACAGAAAAAGTATAGTATTCTGCTCGCAAGAAATAGCCATTATTCGCTCGAATGATTTACGACGCTCGCCTTCGGCTCGCGTCAAACTTCATTCTCACGAGTAATGGCCACATTTCTCGCTCGTTGAATAATATACTATTTAATCACTAGTGATTAAAAGTACAACTTCTCTCACTAATTTTAGTTGAAATATATCACATTTTAGTCACGTAAATGGAAAAACTTATTTTACACGTTTTAGTACACGGCTTGAATGACAGCTTGTCTTTAAAAAGGTTTTTTATTAGTTATTTTATTCCTTATTGTTTCTTCCAACTCTTCTTTATTTGGCGTGGATGTGATGATTCTTGCTTTTCCTGGAGCTCCCCTTCTCTTTTTTAAAGCTGGCACTGGAACGATATCTTGTGGACGAAATGTGCCTCGTTGGTGTCGTTGAATGCCTTGAACAACTTTTTTTTGTTGATAATTACAGTTTTCATCATTAGTTCGTTCTTCAGCATGTTCAGCTGCCAAAAAAATCTTCGTCCTTGAAGACATTCCTGTTGATAGGGTAAATCGATTGTTTGGAATCCCTTTACAGCTCTTTCACCAATAAAAAGAAAAAACTTATTTAATTATAGTTAGATAGTATTGAGAAAGAATTTTGTGTGCTTTGAGGATGCTCTCCCAAATAGTTCTTCGACATCAAAAAGTGTTATTGCACGTAAGTTAGTTCTTAAAAATGTTCGGATTTCTTCATTGGAATAAATTTTCGTACCAAACCAAACCAAAATATATTTATTTATACAATGCGTTTAACAATAAAACCTTAACTACTATATTCAAATTTACAATTTACAAATGAGCTGTTGCGTTGGATGGGGGAGTTGTTAGATCACCCACTTGCCCTCCCAAGGGGGCGAAGGGGTGGTCTCTGCTGGTGTTAGCAGATGCCAGATATACCAGAATGGTTTTTCAAAATAATGAATGGCTGAAAGACACCTCCTGCGTGCGCTTATGTGTCTTTATGCATTTTAGGTTTGTTCTTCGAGAATTATTACTTTTGTGCTCAATACAGTGTTTTTATTTGAGGGCTTTATAGCTGGAAAAATTTATTTATTAAAAAACCAGTTTCTAATAATTCAAATGTGTCCCTATGTGGGTTTAACCCGTTGAAACATGATTACTTTTCTAGTCGATCAATTCATTGTACAATATTGTTTTTTCAAAAATCACACCGTGTTTACGGTGGTGGTTTACTCTTATGTTGGTAATTACCGCCGTGAGCGGACTTTTAGGGGTGTGATACCTGTAGAATCTTTCAGATAATTTCAGGATAAAGTCTGACAGTTTTTCTACTTCGGCCAGTTCACGCAGATCATCCAGCCGAATGTATCTATTACTATTAGTAACGATGCGAAGTGCTTTATTCTGCAGCCTTTCGAGTCTCGATATTTGAGTTTTCGATGCGCTGCAGAACACTGGGCAGGCGTATGTCATCGCAGGTCTAATTATCTGTTTATAGATCCTTACTTTATTGTTTAGAGATAAGTTAGAGTTGCGTGCAATGAGGGGATACGTTCGCTTGATTGCGGCCGCCCCCCTCTGCAACGCTAACGTTACATGTTTATGCAAGGTCATACGCCTGTCCAGATCCACCCCCAGGTATCTCACTGAGGGCTTCTCCGTCACAATGCTATTTTCGACCTTTAATTTCCCGAGGATCTTCACGTTGGTTCGCTTCCTCGTGAAATTAACGACCTCTGTTTTATTCGAATTGAGCTTTATCTTGTTCTTCGCTATATAGGGTATGATCAGCCGATCCAGATGAATCTGGAGCTGTTTTGCAGCCACTTCGCTATAGAACGAGTGGGCGTAGATCGCGGTATCGTCCGCGAACATAGCCGTACTCGTTCGAGCGAAGGTCGGGAAATCATGTGTATATAGCGAATACAGGATTGGCGACAAAGAAGACCCCTGCGGGACCCCCGCTCCAACCGCATGCTCTGGCGAACTTGTGCCGTTCACATTAACCCTAAAAGTCCGCCCCGTAAGGTAGGATTCTATAATTTTGACTAGGTATAAAGGCATGCGTGCCTCTGCCATTTTTGTGATTAATCCTTCTGTCCAGACAGTGTCGAACGCTTTCTGCATGTCCAACAGGACCATAACCGTGTTGTGGTCTCTGTGGAAGGCTTCCTTCACCCCGTGAACAACTCGGGCTACTTGGGATGTCGTTGAGTGACCTCCCCTGAACCCGAACTGCTCAGGCGGGATAATTTTCAGCTCTTCTTCAAATTCCACAACACGTTTCAGTATTATCTTCTCCACCACTTTGGCCAATTTTCGTACCAATTACAGTCTTACCTAATGGTTGCATCTTATGAGATGTATGCGGAGGGATGCTAATTATGGCGAAAAAGGAGTTTGTGGCTATATTGACAACTTCAAGATTTTTGGCATGTGTATGATGCCCATCTAAAATCAGAAGAACAGGATTGTCTTTGGTTGGAAGAGTTTATAAAATGATTGAAAGAGGTTCTGAATAAATTTGTTTGCATCCATCCTGAAGGATGGAAAGCAAATATGGATCCAGGTGGAGCGCCTTTTTTCAGTTATTCATTATTGTTCTTAGGCGGAAAACAATTAGTTGGCGGAATGAAGTTCCCAGATGCGCTCATACACATAACAACAGTTATGAGCGATCTTCTCTCATAGTCTAAGAGCCAGTGAACGGCAGACCACACATAATTTAGGAAAGCCTAAAATTTCCTCAGTGAGTCTGTTATACCTACCAACCATGAGGTGGGAGCTAGCTAAGCGCGGTCGCAGTGGCCCCAGCTACACTCAGGTGCGACAGGTGTGATAATTTGGTGATCTAAAAAAGTATTTTAGGAAAGCTGCCGTTTATATATGTCAAAATATACTATTATAGCTATTTAAAAAAAACGGCAGACGATTATCACAGTTCTAAAGTGGTGACAGACATTTTGAAAATTTCAAAAAAAAAAAAATTTCAAAAGTGTTTTAGGAAACTTGAAATTTATATATATATATATTATTCTTTAAAGTTTCAAAAGCTTATACTTCTGGAGGCAGACCTTTACGTCGGTTCCTTTGACCTGGCAGACCGTAAAATCAGGACATTTCTACCGAATTACAGCCATCAAATATTAAAAAAAGCACAGAACAACTGGAAAATTTCATAAAGTCTTTTGATCAGTATATCAACCTATTCAGTCATGACTTATCTATGGATCAATGATTTAACATTGCATCTGGAAAAGCTGCTTCGATTAAGGTTGGAAAGTTTCTCCTTAATATTGAGGAAATTGATAAAGATCAACGAGAAACATTTATAACTGAGTGCTCATTGGACGTTTCTCGATTCGACCGAACGATAAAAAAAACATCTATTGACAATATTTCCAGCCAAATTGAAAAAAAAATGTTAAAATTGGCGGAAAAGACAAAAAAATTAAGATCCAACGGGACTTATTTGGTCGCATGTTGGGGATTTCAATGGATCATAAAATCGATGTCCTACGAATTTTATCATACCCTATCACTCCTCTTCCTCTTGCGTTATGCCATTTAGACGGAACGATCTATAAGACCGACAAATCAGCTCTTGCCAAATGTCTTGAAGCTAAAATTGATCATAACACACCAGGCTACTCGGATATTTACTTGATAGACGGATTTTTTATACTTCATGCGATGAAAGAAATTCCAAAAACGTTTGGAAGCATTTCCAAGAGATTCTTGCAAATGATAACTAAATATCCTGCAAATAGAATCGATGTAATCTTCGATCAGTATTGGCATCCCTCGATAAAAGATCACGAGCGACAACTGCGAAAAGAGGCACCACTAATTAATTATTCAATTACCGGGCCTGATCAAGTGAGGCCAACAGATTTTTCAAAAGAACTGAAGAACACAAACTTCAAAGAAGCTTTAATTGATTTTTTTTCAACTCATTGGACAAATGATGAAATTACTCCTTTCATTGGCAATAAATTGATTCACCTTAATTTCCGAACTTGTCGATCGTACAAAACAAATAATGGAAAAGTTGAATCAACTATTATTGAAGATCTTGGTTCCGACTTGCATGAAGAGGCTGATACTAAAATTAGTTACCATGCATGTAACATCGTTGACCAATCTCATGTTGTCATTAGAGCCAGTGATACTGATGTATTAATAATTATGCTCACTAATATGAAGAATTTAAAAAATGCTTCTTCCCATATTTCGATGCTTATCGGAACTGGTAATCATGAAAGATTCATTGACATCACCAAAACATATGAAGAACTGGGTGAATTATTAGTAAAAAGTTCGAGGGGATTCCATGCATTTACCGGATCGGACTTTAATCCAGTTATTTTTAACAAAGGAAAGAAGAGACCCATTTTCCCCATAATCCATTCAAAGACAGTAAGTACGTTCATTCATTTATATAACTCATATTATTTCTAAGATTGATAGTAGTTCATGAAATAGTTAGCTGATTTGATACCGTAATAAGTAGTTCTATATATTTTTATACTCGCGGAGCAGAAAGATTCTACGGTCTGCCAGGTCAAAGGAACCGACGCAAAGGTCTGCCTTCAGAAGTATAAGCTTTTGAAACTTTAAAGAATAATATATATATGAATTTCAAGTTTCCTAAAATACTTTTGAATTTTTTTTTTTGAAATTTTCAAAATGTCTGCCACCACTTTAGAACCGTGATAATGGTCTGCCGTTTTTTTTTCAAATAGCTATAATAGTATATTTTGACATATATAAACGGCAGCTTTCCTAAAATACTTTTTTAGA
Organism: Gonioctena quinquepunctata; assembly: GCA_018342105.1. Taxonomy (NCBI): domain Eukaryota; kingdom Metazoa; phylum Arthropoda; class Insecta; order Coleoptera; family Chrysomelidae; genus Gonioctena; species Gonioctena quinquepunctata. The sequence continues at coordinate 164,529 of JAFIRS010002385.1, forward strand.
TCATTAAATTATCACATCTGACGCACCTGAGTGTAGCTGGGGCCACCGCGACCGCGCTTAGCTAGCCCCCACCTCATGGTTGGTAGGTATAACAGACTCACTGATGAAATTTTAGGCTTTCCTAAATTATGTGTGGTCTGCCGTTCACTGGCTCTTAGACTTTCAGTAAGAATTCCTATCTGACGTTTTCCTTTCATCGCTATAACACTTGGACATTTGGACTGAACTACGCATAGACCGCTTTCGTCCACGTTAAAAATGTATCTGGAGAGAAATAATTTTTCTTACATTTTTTTTCGAGAAGGGTAAAAAACTCATTAACTGTTTTTCTGCTGAACCCAGTCGCACTGGCGACTGAATTCCTGTCGGTCCTCGGATTCTTATAGCATCACGGTGTCTGTTCAAAAACCGCCGAAGCCAATCTCTACCAGCACTTTAATGAAGCAGGGAAAATGGGTTGGATAAATTATTGCGGACCTCCAGTTAATATGCCAAAAAACGCACATCGCATCTCGTTAAACCGAATAGTTTTGCTTCCATATTTAGTAAATACTCCACAAGCTCTTGCTCTGGCTGTTAAAACAGGTTTGCAGCCGAGCGGTGTTTTTTATATTTGGTGATATTTTCTGCGTTTCTGCAGTATCTGTGGAGAGTGATGCGAGGAACTTTGAAACGTTTAGAGGCTACCAAATAACCTAATCTCTTCTGCTGTACTGCTTCTACCGCTCTTCGCATGTATTCCAATGACCATTTCTGTTCTTTCAGATTTTTTCGAGCGATTTTTCTGCAAACGACAATTAAATATTTTATTAAGAACAGTTCTGTTGATGTGGAATAGTCCACAATACCAAATCATTGCCACCCTTAACAGATTGAAATGAACTTTATAAATAAAAACTTTTTAACAAAAAATTAAACCGACGAAATACGGAACTGAGAAGTAAAAAATAAAATAAACCTTCTTAGTTTCAATAACTAAGCTCCTAAACTAATATAAGTAACTAATTTTAAGTCGGCGCCGAACAAACAAGCAAATGAATTAGGTAAGGCGTAAAATGATGGCATCGAGATGCGCGGTGACATTCTGATAATTTTTTTGAAGTAATTTAATGATCTTCGTTGATTGTTCGTTTGGCGCTGACTCAAAATTAGTTACTTACATTAGTTTGGGAGCTTAGTTATTGAGACTAAGAAGGTTCATTTTATTTTTTACTTTTTAGTTCCGTATTTCGTCGGTTTAATTTTTTGTTAAAAAGTTTTTATTTTTCCATTTTTTGTGGCTGAAATCTACTCATTACTTCCTACTTGTTTTTTGATTACTTCCAAAATACTTTCTTACCCACCTTACTTCAACTTTTACCAGTTAAATAATATGATTATCTATTTTTACTATTTGTTGTAATATAAATTATTTTCGTTGTTCTGGTTAGTTTATTTCATTACTTTGTATATCATTCCATCCTCTCATAGAATATAATGATTTTGACGGATGTGGAATAATGACAGTAGCGATCTGTCATTGTCAACTACATATGTGTGTGCCAATGTTCAAAAGTGAAAAATCAATTATCCCCTATTTTTATACCCGTAAGGGTGGATATTTTCATTCGAAATTCAAATATGAGGTATACCCTATCTATTAAAAACAGAATCATCCAAATCGAAGAACCCAGTACAAAGTTATGCCTGATAGAATCAGTTAACGGACCAGAATTCAGAGGGTGAGTGATCAATATCCTTCATTTTGCTACCCCTAAGGAATTTCATCTTTTAAATTCAAATGGGACCAACTTCGAAGTACACCCTATCCAATTAAAAAGGAATTATCGGAATCGGACGTCTCAGTAAAAAGTTATGCGTGATCATACATAAAAAAAATATAAAAAAAAATTAAATATAGCGTCGACTAGAGAACCTCCTCCTTTTTGGTTTCGTCGGTTAAAAAGACTATTCCACAAATAAATTTAGTTCATTTCATGTGATATATTGATACCTCATTCTTTTTACTTACCCCAGGTAGTGTTGGAATATTTGAAAACAATTTAACAGAGAGGTACAAAAATGTTCAATCACAGTATTGAAAACTTTCCACATTCATTGTCCACGTTTTGTCTACTTATTGAGGTTATGTGAGATCTAACAGCGTTGATGTAACAACAAAGTAGTAACTTTACAATCGAAATGAGTTTTGGCTACTTTTTTTTTTTATGTTCTGGTTCCCACGAAAAGGGATATCCTGTAATGTTCAGAGAACATCGTGGGAACCAAGGGAAAGAAGGTAGGAGTTGGTGTTCTTCTTAAATTTCTGGAGGTTGTATGCCTCGGGGAACACCTCCCTAGGCAATGAGTTCCAAAGCCTCGCTGTTCGTTGGATGAACGAGTCTTTGGAAAGTGATGTTCTGCAGGTCTCCAAAGTGACCACGAAGGGGTGTGATGACTGAACTTGACGCGTTAATCTTGAAAAGACTGCCAAAGCAGGAACGATTGTTGATATTTCAGAAGAGCATCGTCCATGAAAATATCTATAAAATAGAGACAAATCGCCAACTTTTCTACGGTGTTCCAGACAAGTGAGCGAGTTTGTAAGCGAGGCATCACCGACGAGACGAATTGCCCTTTTTTGGACAGAATCCAATAGCCTCAGGATATGTTTAGGTGCCGCGCTCCAAATATGGGAACAGTATTCCAGGACAGGTCGGATCTGTGCCTTATAGATCATAAGCAGCTGAGTGGGGGTGAAATAGCTCTTGGCACGAAACAAAAAAGTTTTGGGATGCACTTTTGGAAATGGACCTCACGTGATTTTCCCAGGAAAGGTTATTGCTGATAGTAATACCAAGCATCGATATGGATGACTTCAGTGGTATGGTTACTCCTGACAAAGTTATGTTAGGCACAGTGAGATCGGCTTTTCTAGAGAAAAGACATGCTTGTGTTTTGTTTGCATTGAATTCTACCAAGTTATTAGATCCCCACTCGAGAATTGTTGCTAAGTCCATATTTATATTATTAACATTTCTTCCTCGTTCATTTCTGGTTTCACGGGCTGATATAGGGGACCTGGAAGATAAAGCGGTATGGAGGGTACTATCATCGGCAAAGCTGTGTACTGGACATGAAGTTGCTTTCAACAGGTCGTTGATGTGAAGTAGAAATAGTGCGAGAATAGATCCTTGCGGAACACCAGCATTTATGAGTAGAGTGTCAGATGAAACTCCATCGACCACTACATGGAGAGACCTGTTTGAGAGAAAACTAGCAAGCAGAGAACACAGCTGAGGGGGCAAGCCATAAGACGGAAGCTTGGCGAGGTGTCCCTGGTGCCAAACTCGATCGAATGCCTTGGAGATATCTAATGCCACAGCTAAAGTTTCTCCATACTTTTCAATAGATAGCTGCCATATATGTGAGACGTAAGCGAGCAGGTCACCAGTTGATCTCTGATGGCGGAAGCCATATTGCCTATCGTTGACAATTCCTGAGTCTTCCAGATATTTCATGAGCTCGATGTTGATGGCTTTTTCCGTGACCTTTGAAATAATATATAGCAGTGCGATAGGTCTGTAGTTGCTAGGTAGGGCCTTTTTGCCTTTTCTGGGGACTGGCTGTACTCTTGCAATTTTCCAATTGGACGGAAATACCCCCAAATTGTAAGAGTGGTTGAACAACCTGCAAAGAACAGGTGTTAGTTCGGAGGCACATTTCTTGAGAACAATCGGCGGGATTCCGTCAGATCCACAGGCTTTGTTGGTGTTGAGACCCAGCAAAATCTTCCTGATAGTACGTTGGCGAAAGGTGATCTCGGGCATGTGACTGTCAATAGGTGTAATGTTCGGGGGTTGTTTTCCCGATGAATCCAGAGTGGAATTTTCAGCAAATAGGTGCGCAAAGATATTGGCTTTTTCCTGGGCAGTCGTTGCTAGTATTCCATCTTCTTTGGTTAGAGGAGGAAATGAGCTGGAAGTGAAGTTTCTTCCCACAGCCCAAAATGAACGGGATCCGTTAGGACATTCAGCAAGTTTTGATCTTATTTTGGCATTGTGGGCATCTTTTGAGCATTCTATTGTCTCTTTGCATATGCCTCTAGCCTCGACATATGCTGCTCTGGTCTCAGGGCCCGGATTTTTTAGCCATCGATGGTAAGCTGCCTGTTTGGAAGCCTCAGCTCTAGAGCAGTTTCTGTTAAACCAGGTCTTATCGGATGATGTTCTTCTTTCGGTATTCGGTATGTAAGTTTGCATCCCCAACATGATGATTTCAGAAATTGTCTCAGCACATCGTGTTGGATCTACTGAAGAGAAACAAACTCTCTTCCATGGAAACGCTGAGAAAAACATACGAAGACCTTCCCAGTCGGCCGAATTGTAATGCCACATGAGACGGGGTGGTATTGCGCAGCTCGATGGTAAATGGAAAGAGCATGTTGTGGAGATGAGGGTGTGATCAGAGTTTCCAAGTGGGGCACAAACTTCTATTCTATACGGGTCAGAATTGGTGGTGAGGAAAAGATCTAGTGTATTGGCAGACTGGTTGTTGATATCAGGGATGCGGGTTGGTAGCTCGACCAGTTGTTCTAGACCATGAGTGATGGCGAAGGCCTCGGCTTGACGACCCGCATCATCTGTTTTGTTGGAGAATTTGAGCCAGGCAGCGTTATGTACATTAAAGTCTCCCATGATTATGGTTTCAGCTGTTGGATGGTTCTCCTGAATGTAGTCCAGTTTGAGTGATAAAAACTCAAAGAGGTCGTTATATGAAGGTTCATTAGGTGATAGGTAAAGGCAGCAGAGGAACTTAGTCAGTTTGGTATCAGATAGCTTGAACCACATCACATCAAAGTCTTTCGGTTCCAAACTCTCTTCACGCTGGCATGAAAGGTTAGCCTTAGCGTAAAGGCAGACTCCACCTTTGAACCTGAATCGAGAATGGAGTTCGTAACCAGGACAAAGCATATGGACCTTGTTGGTGGACGAGTTTACTTGTGTTTCATTTAGAGCCAGAATATCCGGTTTTTTCGTCTGTAGGTGATGGTGGACGTCATTGATGTTCTTTTTGAAGATGACGTAAGTAGCTTCAGAGTAATATAGCTATTCCACATTACCGAACCTATTCCACATTCACCGCCTTTACTCTATTATTATTATATTCAATGGTTGGAGGATTTTAGGGCTATACGGAATTCTATACCTATACTAATGAAGAATGTACAAAAGAAAATTGTAAAACGTGATGAATAGGTACAAATAAAACTTGTAATTTTAATTGGTCATAAATATTATTGTAGGTATGACGACCTTTTAACTAACCAACGTTTTTGCAAGGACTGTTAAAATTGTTTTAACTCAGATCTAAGCAACTAGAGGCATGGATTCCATAAAAAAAAATTAATTCTATTTTTCCAACTTGTTTGCTCCATATATTCATTAACTACCATTATTGATAATCAGCGTAGCCTGTATGAAGCCAAAACAATTGAACGTAGAATCTCAAAAACGGTTGCTTATATATGAACGCGCATGCGCCAATAAAAACATATTTTTGATTAAAGATGCGATTTTGTTCGTCCATCTCATTCTAGTAGTCATTGTTTCACGTGAAAAATTATATGACAAGCTTATCTACGGTTACCTAACCACAAAACTGTCTATTGGAAGTGAAACAAACTAAAAAGTGGTATAAAATTTACAGTCATGCATTTAATAGTTCAAAATCACTAATGAAAAGGAAGAAATTGATCATTTGGTTTTCTGATCAACTAACCTTAAATATTCGCGCATTCCTAAAGATTTGTGAGCAACGGTATGAAAAAGTACAGACCGATAATATTGACTTCACTTTGTTAACGTTGTGTCTTATCAATATTGGCAAGACGGTATCCAGGGGGTTGAACCCCCCCCCGAAATCTGTAAAATATATATGGTGAAAATCAGGTAGTTTTATGTACATTCCATGAACTAATTAACATTTTTCAATTTTGTTTAAATACCGTTAGTTTTTCAACAGATTTTGGGACCATAAAGTGGTACATTTCCACACTGTACAATCTGATTCCATCTGTCTGTTTAATTATGTGTAATAAAATTTGGTAAAATGTACATTGCATTATTTATTTTGGAACCAACCCCCGCCCGAAATTTTTCTCTGTGTAAGGCCTTGAATATTGGTAGTAATTAAATACATTTCGATTGATAACGCATACTTACCTACATCAATCAGGCTAGTCTTGTAGCTGTTCGCAATCGCTAAATCTCCTTTACATAATGTGGTAAGATGAGCTTTATCAAAAGATACATAAAATTCTAAAATGCTTTACGTCTTTGGGTTCTTGTAAGCTGAATTTGAATAATACTCAATACTTTCAGGCAAAGGTGTTTTATTTCGACGTTGAAAATATAATAATTATTAACATTGATAAATATCCAGTCAACAAACCAAGTACAAAAGGGGACAAGACTTCAGCAATATTTCACGTAATTGTGTAAAACCAAAGTGTTCAAATTATAATCAACGTCACAGCTTGTCACTTCTGTTGGAAGAAAACATTCCCTTTTGAAATATCAGATCGAAAGAAACCAAAGAAAACGAAACGTTCGAGAATATAGGTAGGGAACACGCATGTGCCCCTATTCTAGAATATTTTGATTTGCACATGAAGATTAGCACCTAGAAAAACTCAGCAACAAATTTAGAAATTGGAAAAATAATTAATGTTTTTCATAATTTGAAATTGAAAACGCCAATTTTTTTCTCACATTCAAAAACGTACTCCTAGCGCCTCTGATGGACGTATGCATCGTTACTTCACACAGTTCAAACTTTTATCGCTAGTTACTTCGAACTGTCAACTATAATTTCATATGTCTTCGTTTATATGTTGTAGGTACTAATATTTTTATTATGATGATATCTCCAATTGTTACTGAAACATCCCATTAAAAGTGAGGTTGTAATAAATAGAGTATTGTCTATCAACATTCCTGAAATAACCACATTCGAGTTTGAGTTGGGGAGCATCTTCAAATTTTAATATTTCGACAACATTTTGGTATTTGAGAAATTATTTTTTCCAAAATGTAATTTTTGAGAGCCGAACTTAGGCCGAACTTAGGAACGCCATGCTCACGAAAGCAAGGTTAAAAGGCAACCAATTATAGGACTCCCGGTATCAAGGGTTGACCCTGATCGGTCGACCAAGTGAAGAAATACTTAGGAGGAATCCGGAATTCACTGAGAAAATACTCCACATGGTTACAGAGGGAATACCGGTCCTTCCTAGTACCGGAGAAGCTGTGCTTCATATCGCTCCGTCGATTTTTGTGAATTTAAAAGTGTTTTCAAAACTCCGAAGCAGCCTTGTGCCCCGAAGAGTGGAGAAACAACCCCCAGAACCCACCCCAGTGACGATTCCAACTGAAACCCAGATACCAGCAGAACTAGACAAGGCCTCTGGAAACTGCAGCCTGGCCAGCAAGGAAGCTGTGCTTGCGGGGATCGGTTCTCTCCCGAGAGCCGATCTCCTGGAGGTGCTGAGCACTTTACTCGCCTCTTTGGGAGACGACCTATCCAAAATACCTGCTGTGAGTGCGTTAATTAATTCAAAATCTAAAGAACTCGATGTCCAAAATGAACATGCCCCAGCGAAGAGACACAAAAAGGAGACTTTTCCGGCACTCCCTGTGCCCAAAAGTGTTTCAAATCCTTCATTACCTGTCACTGCATTTCGTAGAAGTAGTAGAACTGTTCTAATTAATAGCCCTGTTAGCAAAACTGTCCAAAATGTTGAAATTTCTAACAAATTTGATCACTTGTCAAAAATGTCAGACGGTGACATGCACGTCGACACGTCCGAAAATTAATCAAATCCAGGGGTGGACTCAGCCTCAATGCTTTCTGAAAAGACCTCTAATAAAAATTCGATGATCAAAATTCAAAATTATACAGGTAGTCAAAATACCCCGAAACCGATATTAGTGAAAATAATTTCCAAATCACACCGACTGATGACGTTAATATGGATCCGACTAACGGAACAGAACAACTACCTACGGAAACAATCCCACGTACGATCAAAAAACAAAATATTCCTCCTATCACTGTTAGGGATAAGAGTAAGTGGACTACAGTAAATTCACTTTTGAAGTCAAATAATATAAAATTAGAAAAACCAGCAAAGAATGTCTATGATGGAGTAAAAATTTTTCCGATTCCCCGGAAATTTATCGAAAAATTTCAAGCATATTCAGAGATTAAAATATTCCACACCACACATATAGTCTTCCCGAAGACAAAAAATTAAGAGTTGTATTCAGGGGCGTTCCCGAATTCTTGTCTTGCGACGATATTAAAGATGAGCTGACTGAGAGGGGGTTTGCCCCGGAGTCAGTGGCTCGTCTCAGAAAATTAAATGGGGAAAAAACCCCTCTCCCACTAGTTTTAGTTCTCTGCAACAAAGACCAAAAAGAAATTTTTAAAGTTACTGACATCCTAAATATTCGAGTAACAGCCGAACCACAGAGACCCAGGGCCTCTGTGGGACAATGTCATCGATGTCAACGGTTCGGCCATTGCCAGCTGAACTGCTGTGCCACCCCCGCTTGTGTCAAATGCGGGGAAGCTCATATCTCTCGAGATTGCCCAAAACCTAGGGAAGAAAAAGCTAGGTGTGCGAACTGCAGTGGGGAACACACTGCGAATTATCGTGGATGTCTTAGATGTCCACGTATAAGGCGCAGGGTGGACCCTGCTTCATTATCGCAGAATCGACGATATTTTCCTGCAAATAGGACACGAGAGGGAGTGTCATATGCGGCGGCGGCCCGGGACGACCCCCCTCCCCAGCCAGCTCAAATCACCACACCTAAAGACATTCTTTCAACTTTCGATCAAATGAGGATGTTGTTTGCGCAGTTCGCTGAAGCTGCTGCAAAATTTTCAACAGGCTTTAATCCCAATTAATGGGTGAACGGCAGCTTCTGAACTTCATCAAAGCGGTGAGTTGGAATTGTAATGGACTTCTCCAGAATAGACTTGAGTTTCAGGAGTTTCTTGTAGAGAACAACATCGATGTGCTTTTCTGCAAGAGACTCATCTCAATGGGGAACCTGTTAGATTTCCTAACTACAAAATGCTTAGAAATGATCGAATTGGACGTCCGGGTGGCGGTGTTGCCATTTTGGTCAAGCGCTGCATTCACATGTTCAGTTTGGCATTTCCAATGATGATACCCATGGTATTGAATCGGTGGGTATAGTTTTCAACACGAGAAGTGGTCCTATGCGTTTGATTAGTGCTTACAATCCTCCGCAGAATCGAATACTTCCTGAGGTACTCGATGTGCTTCTGATGGAAACAGATCAACCTGTCTTGGTCATGGGTGATCTGAACGCTAAGCACATACAATGGAGTCGTGTAACCAACACGAATGGTAGACGGTTGATGCAACACAATGAGAGGCATGAATACCAGGTGTTGACTCCAGATGAGCCGACGCATTTTGGTCCGTACAGGCCTTATGTGCTTGACATTGCTCTGGCCAGGAATATCACCTGGAACTGGGATATTCACGTCCTCACCGAGTTGAGCTCTGATCACAACCCGGTTATACTGTCATTGGGGGGTGATCCGCCGCTCCAGACGGATCGTATGTGTACTAAGGTGAATTGGGAGAGATTCCGTTCGCTCCTGGAGACAGGTTACCGTGCTCCTGAGAGAATGGATTCTCCACTTGAGTTGGATGAGGCAGTAGCGCGTTACGAACTCACCATCAAAAATGCTTTGAAGGATTCCTCCCGCAAGGAACCGGCTCCTAAATTTCATGACGAATTTCCTCTGAGGATTAAAAATCTCATTCGCGAGAGAAATCGTGCCAGAAGAGCTTACCAAAGGAGTCTGTTCTCTGCGGACAGAATACGAGCTAACGAATTGAATAGGGAAGTTAGAGAAAACATATCGGAATTTAGAAATGAAAGATTTGGCATAACCCTTCAAAATTTAGAAAATTGCGATCAACTTTGGAAAATTATTAAAAATTTAAAATAAAAAAAGACCGATTTCCCCCCTATTCATGGTGAGGCTGGAATGTGTTATGACCCTGAGTCAAAAGCTCAAGCTTTCGCAGACTCGATGGAAAGACAATTTAGGCTGAATGAACATCCAGACGATGATCTGGATCGTGAGCTTTTGTTGGAAGATCGGGTCTACCGCACCCTTAGGGAACCCAATCATGATGTCATTCGTCCAGCTACGTTGGATGAACTCAAGGCCCATATCAAGGGATTGAATCCCAAAAAAGCGCCTGATTACGACGGAATTACTAATCGTATGATTCGGTATTTTCCGGATAACCAAGTGCAGTCACTATTAAATATTATTAATAACTCTTTGCGCCTTAAGAGATTCCCTCGTAGGTGGAAGCATGCCATCGTGGTTATGATTCCAAAACAGGGACAAAACCCGACCTTCCCGCAAAATTATCGGCCGATCAGTCTGCTTTGCAGTTCAGCTAAGTTGGCTGAGAAAATCGTCCTGGAAAGGCTTGACGAAGAAGTGGAGGATAGAAATGTCCTACCTAATGAACAATTTGGTTTTAGACGTGCTCACTCTACCGAGCTTCAGGTTATGAGGCTAGTGGAGGACACAATTTCATCGCTAAATACTAACAATAGCGCTCACATCGTTTTGCAGCAAAGCTTTCGACAGAGTGTGGCACGAAGGCCTACTGTCAAAGCTGATAGACTTCCATCTGTCGCTTAGTTTGATAAAGTGGATTAAATCGTTCCTCTTAGGTAGGACATTTCAGGTCAGGGTCGACAATTTGCTCTTGAATTCGAGGGAAATTGAGGCTGGCGTTCCTCAGGGGGCAGTGCTGTCTCCTGTATTATACGCCCTTTACACGTCAGATATACCAAGGAGCGAACATGTGAAGATCTCCTTATTTGCTGACGATACGGCTTTGCTTTCCTCTGCAGCTGACCACTTGATGGGTGTCGTTTATTTGCGAAATGCATTAAACGACCTCCAGCAGTGGTATCTGGAGTGGAAATAAAGCTGAATCCTGATAAAACACAGGCGATTTCAATGGGTCGCAAGAGAAACAACCCGAGAGGGGAGTGACTATCTCTGGAAGGGAGATAGAATGGTCAGAGCGGGTCAAGTACCTGGGAGTTACTGTGGACCGCCGGCTCACCTGGAGACCACATGTCAACGTTGTTAGGGACAAAATTGTTAAAAAGATATGTGCGTTATATCCTCTGATTAACAGGAAGAGTAAGCTCTCCCTCAAAAACAAAGTCATGATTTACAAGATGATGTTCAGGCCTGTCATTTTGTATGCCTCAGCCGCCTGGGGCCAAATCTGCAGGTCTAGCATTGGCGTCCTGGAACGGGCGCAAATGAGAGTCCTGCAGATGATAACGAACGCTCCGTGGTACGTGCGGAACGATCGGATACTTGAAGACTTAAATCTGCCTTCCATCAGAAGTATCATCAGAGAACGCAATCAAAAAGTATTTGATTGTGCATTAGCTCACGAGAATCCGCTCGTGAGGGAAGCCACTGATTATAACATAGACGACCCCTCGCGTTTTAAGCGTCCCAGGCACTCTCTGGAGTGATGGGTTACCTACTAATCCATACAGGGTAGCGAAGCTGCATCCCCAATAGAAATTATTATTTTTGTTTTCCAAATTTTTTATCAAAATTTCATCTCGGTCATGGTTCGAGAAACACCATCATGGCAAGGGCTATGGACCGGTCTGTAGTCCTTTACCACTCAAAATTCGAAATTCGTGAATGGCTGTGGCCCACTTATTCGAAGTCCAAAGAGCAAGAGCCTTAGGGTTACGCTTGGTTTCACTAACAGTGATAGAGGATCCTGATATGGTTACAGAGGGGTGGTGGTGTTTTGCCACAAGTTGAAAAATAAAATTTCCGTAAAAGAAAAGGTAAAGTGTTTTTTGGTCAAATGAATGAACGACAGAATATATGAAGAAACAACAATGATTATCTTTATTTCAAAAATTATTTGAAAGCACTGTTAGCACATTTTCCTAAAATGACTCAATGAAATAACATTAATGAAAATTGACTGACCAGGACGAGCGCTTGCTAGATGTAGGTACTCTAGTTTTGAAGAGTACCTAGGTAGTTGAAATAATTAAAATGTCATACCTACTCTACCTATAGGAGTTGATTTATCAAGAATATAATTACATATTTGCCAATATTGGTTGAAGCTTAATTTTTGTGGGGGAATAGGTACCTAGGTATTTATTCTTATTTTTTTGACATTTTATATGTATAATCTTCCACAATAAGGAAAAAATTAATGTACTTCCTATGAGTTATTGCTATTTTTTAAGATTCCCAAAGAAACGGGACAGTAATTTTATCTTTTCCATACTCTCACCTGATGAAATGTGATATGAACTATTGATCATTAAGCAACCATTTTAATAATAATGGTTGTTTAATGTCAATAGTTCATAGGTATCACATTCCATCCTTAACTTAACCAAGGTTCGGACAAAATAATGACAAATCGAATCTATTACTGGCATGAAAGCAAATTGATTCAGCAATATTTTTTATTCAGAGAAGATAATTCACAACCTAAAAGATGTTCCACCTACAGTGCCATTTATCGAAACCACTGATAAATTGAGAAAGAACAAAAAAAATACCTGCGACATTACCTATATGACAATGGACTTTGAACGACCTCCATGTTTGTTTATTAATATTTAGTTATACATTTCTAGGAATACAGAACAAGAATTTGTAAAAATATTCTCGTAGAATCGCCGGAACAGTGATTAATAATTCAGGATCATCTACATTGAACGCGCTGATACCGCCATCTATCGAAGTCTTTTATAACATCGTAGAATATAGTTACTGCATTATCTAGATATCTTTAGACCATGGTTACTGTTACATCACGTGGCAATGGACTCTGAACGGCAGCCATAATCATTAAATAACTAATGAAAAACTAGTAAATAATTTCAATTCAACTCAGTGGCGGATTTACCAGCAGGCTGAGTAGGCTGGAGCCTAGGGCGGCAAATTTTAAGGGGCGGCAAATTTAGTTCATACATTTTTTATTTCGATTTACAAATTAAAAAAAAAATTATACACACACAAAATACAAATTTCGAAAGTTGGAGAGAAATTAAAATATTTAAGAAAAATCGAAATTTTAGTTATTTTTACAAATTTTCTTCACTGATAACTGCTATAATTTTTTCTCCGTGTACCTAATAATTATGAGATCTCCTTACACAATTCAATCTTGATATAATATCGATGGTCTAATCATGATTGCTGCAGCAAGTTTGCAAATTGTCAAATTCAATTTCAGAAAGTTATTCTTTATGCGTAAAAAATACTGACTAAAATTGACTAATTTTTATTAAATAAAAAACTAGTTCAATATCTTATAGAGATATATATAGTCTTTTGGTTTAAATTAATCGAATGACTGATATTTGAACGACTGCGACTTGACAATAAAAAAATTCCCTCCACAAAATATGAAGTTAGACAATTTGCTGATTAGAAAATTGATACATTTCATCAGTTCATTATTTTATTTGTAGTGAGAAAAAGCTTGGAAAATCCAAATGAGCATGCCTTAAGCGGTCATGTCGTACACGAATTATTTAAATTGAATGTTTACATTAGTACATTTGTTAACTTTTTCACAAAGCCAACTTTTTCAGAAAATGCCAAAAGATATATTTATTGTAAGTACCTATTGTTTTTAAACTGTGAGTGTAATAATTAATATTCATCAACGTTCGCCAAATGTATATTTTTTATGTAAACTTTATTCATATTATGTAAGTATTGTATAGTTTTGAGAGATACCTTACCTTACTTTAAAAGTGGTACATGATTGAGATATTTTTTGCTTAAAACTTAAAATGATGTTTTTTGATAATTCTTTGCTGTAAAAATAATCAAGGATCTAATAGACAATGACGGTACCATAGTTCTCAATGATAATACTAACCATACGGGAAAAGTTGATGTAACGAGGATGATGGAGCACAAATCACAAAGTTGGAATTTTATTGATAGAAAATTGATATGATTGTGGACTAAGATATCAAAATTTAGAGGCGACAAAAATTGAATAATAGCCTACAGGCGGCAAATCTGTAAATCCACCACTGATTCAACTTGAAACCTACAGGAATGATTGAAAAATTACCCAAATGCGAAAATATTTTATTAGCATTAGCAAAAACACCAACGTCTAAGTGTATTATTGATTGGGCTTCAAGAGATCATTTATATTGAACCATTGTATCATTGCTTTAGACAATGATTGTATATAGACTATACAGTGCTTCTCAAAAGTCCCCTCCCCCCCTCTTATTTTTGGAACGATTATACATAAACAAGTGAAATTTGAAAACTGAATATTAAAGGTTTTAAACTTCCCTACTAGTGATGATAGATGACGAAATCGTCAAAGATGACGTCACAAGGCCATTGTGACCAATAATTTTAAATTGAACTCTACGGCAAGCGACACATCTTTTGAAAGGTATCGAAAAAACCTATTCAATGATACTAATTTTGTTTGTGTTTATGGCAGTTTTGGCAACTCGCTTTAAAAAAACGCAAAGCTGTGATGAATTAAATCAGTTAATACTAAAATTCCAAATTCAAGCTCCGCCTCTGGAGAGTTGTCAAATAAGCTGACGTTTTTGTTTGTCTCCCTAATTCGACGTTTTTGTAATTGTCCAAGTTTTTGTACATTTAATAATTTGTGTATTGTTGATCGAACGTTTAACTGTTTTAGCAGCTTTTGGTACTTCTAATATTTTTGTACATTTTAATAATTTGTTAAACTGTTGTGAGCCGACCGTTTAAGTGCTTCAAGGAGCGAAATGGTACGTGCTTTAGGTGATAAAGTAGCAGCGATCCTAATTCTTGGTGAAACTGGACAAAATATTCATGCAGCAGAACGCATTTTTAATGAGAGGATTCCCGATCGCCCCGTTTCGAGGACTTATTTAAATGAGCTTCTTCGTAAGTTTGAAACAACGGGTAGTATTAATGATGCGAAACGATCTGTCAGACCACAAATTTCTGATGAGAAAAAAATTGATATACTGCCAGAAGTAATAGTTAATCCTACTTCTTCAACAACTCACGTTGCATCTACCTGTGAAGTCAGTCGAAGTACAGTACACAGGGTGTTGAAAAAAAAAACAAATTTCATCAATACAAATTAAAAATGGTTCATCAACTCTCAGACGACGACCCAGACCGAAACTAGAATTCTGTGAAAATTAGAAAACTAAAATTAACCAACAGCCAGACTATGTCAAAACAATTTGTTTTAGTGACGAAAGTACTTTCTATCTACATGGAAATATAATACACAGAATGTGAGGTATTGGAGTGACGCAAATCCTCACCTGTTTCGTGAAACACATACCCCATTTCCCCAGAAGGTGAATGTTTGGGCAGGTATCCTGGGAAACCACATCGTTGGGCCTCTTTTTTCAAATACTAATTTAACTGGTGAGGTTTATCTGGAGCTGTTGCAAAATAGAACCGTTAATCCTTGAAATTTTGGAAGATAATCCAGATGAATTCGGCAATTTGGAAATAACATTCCAACAGGAAATAACATTCCACACTATTACGGTCAGTAAGACGGTATTCGGATGAGGAGTATCGTGGTAGAAGGATTGGACGACGCGGTTCAACGGAATGGCCAGCTCGATCACCGGACCTCACACCTTTGGATTCTTTTCTGTGGGGGTACCTTAAATCGAAGGTTTACGCCACTGAACCTGACAATTTTGACGTTTTAAAACAACGTATTGTTGCAGAATGTGAGGCTGTTTAAAAGTACGAGAAGAGTTTGAAAATAGGATATTTCACTGTCAGGAAGGGAATGGATGTCACTTCGAGCGATTTCTTTAAGTAGATACTGATTCTTAAATCTGTAATTAATATCATACTGAATGGAATTTAAATTTTAATGTTTACTAATGAGCCATTTAAACTGCCATAAACACAAACAAATTAGTATCATTGAATAGGTTTTTTCGATACCTTTTAAAAGAGGTGTCGCTTGCCGTAGGGTTCCATTTAAAATTATTGGTCACAATGGCCTTGTGACGTCATCTTCGACGATTTCGTCATCTTTCATCACTAGTAGGGAAGTTTACAACCTTTGATATTCAGTTTCCAAATTTCACTTGTTTATGTATAATCGTTCCAAAAATAAGAGGGGGGGAGGGACTTTTGAGAAGCACTGTATACAATAATTGAACGGACTGACACCGCCATCTACAAAAATCTTTCCTACAATGAGAGAATACAGTTTACTACATGCAATGGACTCTGAACGGCAGCTAATATTCGTTGAGTAACTAATAAACTAATGATTAACTAGTAAATAATTCAATTCAACTTGATAGCAAAGGAATATGACTGAAAAATCGCACAACACCAACATCTAACTGCAGTGATCGGGCTTCAGAATCATCTATATTGAAGGGACTGCCACTGCCATCTACCGAAATCTTTCATAAAATGAGAGAATAAAGTTCACTACATCACGTGGTAATGGATTCGGAATGGTGTCAATATCATTGTGTAACAACTTATTTAGTAAATAATTTCATTTCAACTCTGAAAAACCTGAGTCTTTCGGGAATATCACCAAAAAATCACCAGAATGCGAAAAAAAATTGCAAAAAGATTCAGGTATTGATCGGGCTGACACAGGGTTCCCACTCCCAGGCGCGATCCCACTACTGCACGACGCGGAGACTTTTGGCTGCTGGGTTTCCCCCCTGGCCCGATTCGCCTCTCCTTAGCCGACCTGGTTGTCCCAGACTCCTCCAGGACACCCATATCGACGCCATGCTTAGTGTGGACGCCCGGTCGACGTGAGAAACCTTGCACCAAGCCTCCCGATCTCAAACCATCCGCTAAATCTGACCTCCAAGTAGCTTGGATTACAGGAGACGCCACGCTCCCAGTCGAAAGAAGAGAGACATTTGCTGCTTTATGCAGTACAATTTGGATGTGAATGTAGGTCAGATTTTTTTTGTGATAACTTATTGGTTTATTGGTGCCAGAAATAATACTTTTTTTATTGCAAAAGCACAAAAAAAATATTTTCAGTTTAAAAAAAAGTAAGTCTTGACGGTTTGTGGATCGGGAAAGGGATGTTGTGGGTAGGTAAATAAACTAATGATTTACATTTTTTTTTCAATGGGAACAATTATTTAAAAGATATACATATTACTCTCTTATGAAATAGAAATATACATTTAGGTATTTTTAGGTTTTTAGAAAGATTCGCATTGATTTTTAGAATTATTTCAAACTCGAAAACTAATAGTGGATATCCATACTTGTTTATTTGTATAATCTGTTTCACCCATTTAGATTTCCAAATGTAAATTCATAATTTGAATACTTAGGTAATAGATAATATTCAAGTTTTATTCATAATCCAATCAAAAGAGATATTGACCTAACAGAATTTTTAAAACAGCTGAAATTCGGGATTGAGGAATTCGAAACTAGGAAGTATCCATTAAGCAATTCTTTACCATGCCACGGCGCTAAAAAAATCCAAAACTCTCGGAATTTTCATATTTTGAGCTACAAATCCAGAAGTATCGGAGTTATGAGAAAAATTATTCCATACAAGTTGTAGCTTGTTATTTGGTTTACAAATATGTTTCCCATAAATTTTGCAATAAATCATGTCGTTAGCGAGATAAATGCGAGTTTCCACTTGTAGTCGAACGTCCGGGGTTGAAATTGCGCGGGAAGGAAAATTGGCCCCAATTTTTATATAACCTGAATAGTCAGTCGCTGTTCCTCCCTACTGAGAGCTGCTTAAATAAAAAAGCCAATGCACCTGAAATGTAGAGAAAATTCCCAACTTACGCATGAGACGAGTTTCGAAGTTCATACAAAATCCAATCCAAAGAGTGTTCAGAGATTATGTCTGTGAGTGAATATTTTTAGTAATAAATGTGTAAGGAATCATTGCCACGTTTTTGTTGGAAGAAAGTATTTGGACATGTAATAATTACCTTAAAAAAATGATTAGGTACCTTGAATTAAACCCCGAGCACATCCACTTTCAATTGCTTGTAGGATATATTAATATAGACATTTTGGAAGGAGATGTAAATACTAATTAATATACCTATATCTGTAATGGCTAGACTTGGATTTTTACCTTACATACAACTGCCGACTCGTGTAACTAAAAACACATCTACTTGCATAGACCATACATTTATTAAGCAGAAACATGTTGGAAATGTAAGTGTTAAATCGTATATATTAACGTGTAGTATCACAGATCATTATGCTGTAACGGCTATTTTTTATAGAGACACACTTGCTCGTATCCAAGAAAATAAAAATGAAGGATTCCACACAATCAAAAAAATAAATACCGAATTAATAGAAAGTGAAAACTGGACAAAGGTCATTGCAGTAAACCCAGATAACACAGGATATCCTATGGATATCCATTTCATGTCCAATTCTGGTCGGGATATCCCTGGCTTTGAAATGGACATCCATAAGATATCCGTCGACGGATTTGAAATGGATATCCTTCAGAAGATATCATATGGATGGCCATAAGATATCCGGAGCAAATATGGATAAGTTCAAATTGCAAGATTGATTTTTATTGTGTCAATTTCTGAGTTTCTTTCATGCTCGTACATATGGATTAATTTTTTTGGAAAAATCTCATGTTTCTTTTTTCTACTTGATTTGAAATGGATATCCATCGACGGATTTGAAATAGATATCCTTCAGAAGATATCCTAGGGATGGCCATAAGATATCCAAAGCAATCATAAATGAATTTAAACATTCTCGTAGATACACAAATTGTACCTTTGTCGCGGGGACCCTCTGCGACCACAGAACAGATATACATTTGTCTGCGACAGGCCATACCATAGACAAATTAAAAATAAAGAGACTGTTTGAAACATTGGCGATCTTGATCACCAAGTTTTTGGTACGGCCAGTCGCGCATGGAGGCGCTGCCCGCAATAAACAGACGACTGACATGTTAATTTTCCAATTTCGACTTTTGTCAGAAAATGACAAACCACGTAATAATTTCAGAATGGTAATTGTCATCGAAAAATTAATTATAGAAATTATACTATGGACTTGAATTATGAACCCAACGTCGAAAATGGAATGTTTTGTTATTCGAGTTGACGCTGAAATTCCTCGAAATATTCTTTCACAAGGTAAAATATAAGCTGCTTTTCACAAACTGATACTTATTTCCATCCATCAGTTGCAGAAATTTGTTCACAAACTGATACTTATTTCCGTCCATCAGTTTCCATTTCCTATCACCATTTGAGGAAGTACGAAGATTATCATCAAACTGGAGTATTTGTTAAGTATACCTACTCGTTCTCCTTTGTGCTAATAAATCAACAAAATTAATGAAGGTTTGTTGTAAATGTAATTTGTTTTTATTTTGGTTGATTTGATGAAGACTGAAGAATATTTTTAATTTTGTTGTATTTCGGAGTTTTATTATTGTTTTGTCTGTAGTTGTACCTTGTCCTAGATACAATAAAATGTGTTTTTATAGTGTTCAACTTATTATTCTTGTTTTATAAGATCTTTAATTTTGTTCTTGATATCATGATATAAAGATTTACTTTGAAACATTATTTTAACCACGAATGAACTAACAGATTCTACGAATCGATTACTGTATATATTTTATTAGTGATCGATTTGCCATTCCTGTATTTCATATGATACAACCATTCATATGGAATACAAGAATGGCAAATCGATCGCTTATAAAATATATACCATATCAATCATATAAAAGTAACACATTTGAAAAACCCGCCTTATCTCAATCAGTTTTACCAACTGTACTTAGTTCGGCCAGTTGCGAGATATGTCGCCACTGTCCAAACGTGGTGCCAACTTTTACTGCAGGTTTGACAACTCTCTTTATTTTTAGTTTCTCTATGGGCCATACTATACGCATAACGCATAATTACTGGCGACGTCTGTCATTTTATTTTGTTGAGGAAGGTCATATTAGTCATAGCACTGAATCCAAACAAAAGTCGTGTTTTTTTTCTATTTTCCTCCGTATTTGTTACCCTGTTGGTCTGGACATCATCTGTAGCAATTGATTGTTTCCAAAGGGAATTATATATTGGCCGAATACAGGTAAATATGAATTGAAAAGGACATAACCTATAAAAATCCATTATTTCCAATGCATTTATGTGTTTGAGTTTCGATATTTTCAGAAATGCTAAAAAGCACGTCGTTACATTTGCCACAATACACGAGTTTTTCAAATGTCACAGTGCCCAGATTAAAAATGGTGTGAATGCCTACAACAGTGGACATGTGATGAAGATGATTCATCAGTAGATTCGAACATTTTCCTATTGATTGCACTGAAAAAATGAATCTTTCGGAAGAATATTTGGGAACTGGATCGAAATTCAAAGCTGCTGTAGGTAAGTTGTATGTTTTTCTATTCCTTTTTCTAGAACTCTTTTTTTAGGTACCTAAATGAAATCTCAAAAATATGACTTTGTGGAACGATGCCTTTCTTCCATGCTCACTAATATGTTTGCCTCCAAATATTGCTGGAATGGAGCAAAAAAGATAAACTGGACAACTAAAACTGGCTGAATTATCACTAGGTGAAAAGCCCATTCAGTTGTTCTGTTTATTTGATAATAATTTGTATTGCCTCAAAACAGACTGCTAGTTCAGTGAGAATGCAAAATTTCCAAGAAAAGTTTATGTCAATAATGCAATATATATATATATATATATATATATATATATATATATATATATGTATTATCAACATCAGTATTCGAATTCAAAAGAAAGCATAATATTTCTCAGTATTTTTTTGTAGATTTCAACATCAATGCCCCGTGAATATATACATATCATTTCAGAAGCGGCTGACCTCAGTGATTCGACGGAAAATAAAAAAGCTACTGAAGAAGCCATCTAAGCTAGGCTGAGAAGGGCCAAAGAAAGGCATCTGTCATCTTCTAGAATAAAGGAAACACCTGATGGACGAAGAAAATAGCATTCTATTTTTTCTGTAACTTTATTTTTATGATTATTCTGCATTTAATATTCTTTTTATTTTAGAGTTCACATATACATTTTATTTGTTGATTACCCCGAAGTTTATGAGAATTTTTTTTGATACCAGAGTTTATTAATACATTTTTTTTGTTCAATGCCATTATTTCATTTCCCTCCAGATCGCTATTACTATATTTTATCTTCGATGGATATCCCCGAAGGATATCTTCAGAATATCTCTCAAGGAATCTTTCAGATAGCTTTTGAATATCCCTGAAGGATGAAGTATATCTTATGGATATCTTTGAAAGATATCTTATGGACATCTCTGGAGGATATCTTATGGATATCCTTGAAGGATGTTCTATGGATGTACACGTTGTTCCACTTTGGACATCCATCGGATGTCCATAAGATGTCTTTTGGATATAATTGGATGTCCATAGTATATCCATAAAATTCATGAAGGATGTCCAATGGATATCCATTGGATGTCCATGTGTTATCTGGGAATGACGCTCAAGTAGCAACATATGTTTTTACAGACACTTTTCAGCATTTGATAAATGAATGCACGGTAATAAAAATTATTCGGGAAAAAAGGCTAAAAAAATTAAACCTTGGATTACTGAAGGTCTTACAAGGTCCATTATCACAAGAGATACATTAAAAAAACGATTGTGTAATAATTTCTAGATAGCTTTAGAAGAACAATATAAACTTATAGAAATCGACTAAATAGTCTTAAAAAAATGTAAACCTAACTACTATAAAAAAAATAATAACACAAAATCAAAATAATATTAAAAAAGTATATCAAGTAATTTCTGAAGCAACAAATGAAAAATCTAAAAAAAGTATAATAAGCTTAGAAAGTCATCATTTACACGAAATGCCCTATTGCATTTTTCGACCATCGTTTCACAAAACTCCATACGTCTGAAATGGTCTCCAGGCAAAAGTTCTTGTGTGGTCTTGACTTTGAAACAATGATAACCGTTTCTATTCAAAATATTCCTTGCAGTTCTTTCATTCAAATTCACTTCGTCGGCGATCTGTCTACTCGAACAAGGTGTCGTTTCTGCCAATGCACACACTTGTGTTTCTCTTATTTCCCGTTCCTCGGGTATTTGTCTAGGATGCGGTGGTGGATTTGTGGGACAACATGTTTTGCAATGTGCTGCCACACACCCAAAATTCTGAAATTTAATTGAAAGGACAGTCGCTTCCGTAGGTACAGGTCTATCTGCAAAAGCCACTTTGAATAGATTTCTAGTATCTTGTACAGAATTACCCCCAAAGTACCACTTAACGATCTGTACTTTCCCTGCGGTTGTGTAAATAGGCAGCATGTTTCAAAAGGTAATAATTGTCACGGTCTTTTGTTTTCGCAATCACGGCTCGGCAAGAATGAGTCGCTGTGCGCTGTGTCGCATTGGCACGTGGTCAGTTAATGCGTCGGGTGGGGTAACAGGAGGGGCGCACAGCCGTGCGTCTCTCTTGTTTATGTGGTATTATCATATCATTGCGTTCCTTGTTTCTCGTGTAGATTTCTGTCTATACCCCCAGATAAATTGTTTCCGATACTGTATATGATGATAATGGACAAACATTCAATAGCTATAAAGAAATGGCAAATTTTGGTAATGAATATTTTTAGTATAGGCCTAAAATGATTGAAAAATAAATATACAGCCCGATTTCTCATTAAATAATACTCCCATTAATAAAAATCTCTATTTTTAACTCCTGTTACAGAGAATGAAATATTCCTCCACATCAATTCATTAAAAAATGGTAGTGCTGCACCTGGTTATGACGGAATCACCCCATTTTTATTAAAACTTACTGCAAAATACATTCTGCACCCTCTAAGCCATATCATGAATTTAATATTTAGTAATGGAAAATTCCCCTAACAATTTGAAAATTCTGTGATAACCCCTATTTACAAAGCAGGTGACAAAAATAAAATATCAAATTATCGCCCAATTAGTTTGTTTAACAATTTTGGAAAAATTATTGAAAAATGCCTAAAAGCACGTTTAATGAACTTTCTAAATAGCAACAAAGTATTAAGTGAATATCAGTACGGTTTCCGAGAAGGTAAAAGCACGTCAGATGCCATGTGTGAGGTTAGTAATGAAGTTTCAAACAATCTTAATGACTTTAAAATTTATTTTTTAATATTTATTATTGGTTGGTTTTTTAATAATCAATATTTTATAATTCGAATAGCTTATCATAGCATAGTATTGAAGATACTAAGGAAATATAATTATTTTTGAATATTTATTTACAATGAAAATGTAATGTTTTATAAAACTATATAAATAGAAATATAAACGAAGTTACATCGCTTAAATATTAAGTTAGGATCTCATATTTCTTTAATTGGAAAAAATCTCAATTTGATCATTAACAGTGATATACCTTAAATTTGGTTTCAATTAAAAATAAGGATCGAATGATAAAACTTTTAGGTCGAAACCAAATGCAATTTTTGCTTCTTACTTAAGATAAATTGATAAATCAATACTTTTTAATTGCAAATTAAATGTTATAATTAACTATAATCCTAGTAAGCTCAATTTAAAGCCCGTTGATTTCATTGATGGTAGAGTCCAATTAAAAGAATTAATATAAAAAAACTAAAAATAATTCTATAATTTATTATATCATTTAATATAATAGAAGAAATTATAGGAAAAAGTAATGTGATTTCTACATCAAAAATTTAAAAAAATACTGCAATTAAGAAAAATTGTAATGGTTTGGGTGGCATTATATGACAATTTATTAAAAACTTTGTCTACAATTCGCAGACGATACTCAACCAGACTGCTTTATGGAAGGGATATATGCAATATAAGATCGCTGTACTTTCATACATTGGTAAAATTTGTGCATAAAAAATAACATTAAAAAAATAATTTCTCGCATAATATTGCGACTCGTAGTATAACAAACAAATTGCTGAATGTACCTAACTCTAATAAAAATGTACATGCAAGATTTGCTTGCCATCTAGCCTCAAAGACTTACAATTTATTACCTTTAAGTATTAGGGATATTAGAAACTACAAAAAGTGTTCATTGCAATGTAAGACGTTTATAAATGACAATTATTTTTCATTTATAAAACTAATTGATTAATTTACTTCATGTTATATTTACAATTGTAAAATTATTTAATATAGTATAGGAAAGATATTATCAAACTCGTTGGATCTTAAAAAAACTATGTTAATTACGTTCTGTACAAAACAAGTGTTAAATCACTTAGGTGCATATTTATAGGAAACAATATAGTGTAGGTATATCACCAGCGACGTGATTTCTCAACAGTTTGTAATATTTTGCAAAAGCAATTCTTAGAATATTAAATTTATTTTATATTAGGTATATTAAGAAAAATATGTGAATTTAACTTAAAATTTAGTAAGAACTGTCGCTGATATACAATGAATATGATATGATAGAATTAGGCATTTGTATGATTTTTTTTAATAAATAGCATAGAAATAAATTTTCTGAACTCCATAAAGAAAGAAAGCAATGATATCAAAAAAGAATTGAAAGAAGAAATCAAAACAGAGAACAGTAAACTGATAGGAAAGATCGCAGCATGCTTTTCTGACATAAAACGATTAGAATCCAGATATAAATATCTTGAAGCGAGATGTATTAATTCCGATAGACAGTCACGGAAAAACAACTTGATAATCTTTGGTCTGACTGTCTCAGACGGAACAGAATTCATAACAGTAGTTCTGAAAAAAATCAAAGAATTGCTTGGAATCGAGATAACAGTGAATGAAATAAATAATTTGTATCCGTTTAGGGCAGGAAACAAAAGTGCAATAAAAATCGAATTTATTTCTTGCCTGAAAAAAGCCACTGTACTTAAGAATTGTTACTGAAGGGTACAAACATACACTTCATACAGGACTTGTGCTACGAGGACAGACAGGAGAATAAAATCCTTAGGGAACATCAAAAGATTGCGCGATCGAAAGGCTACTCAGCCCAAATATGCGGCAAAAACTTGGTCATTAATAACGAAGTCTACTCAGCGGCCCAACTGGAACGAAGTGAGATACAACAGGACGAACATAACCCCGACCCAGTAACCTCCCCCCAGCAGGAAATCAAATCAGCCAGTGTACCGTCAACCCCTACCACAAGTCAAACGTTCTTTGAAGTTAGTCTCCATCCCTATTCTTCACAAACACCACAAAAAATCAGTGATAATAACCACCACAAAGAAATAGAGAACAAAACCGAGGAAAATATAAAGAAAAATACCGACAATATAACAAAAACGAAATTCATATCTCAGAACAAACTAGGAAAACAGCAGGAAATAGAAAAAAACCCATCAAACATAAAACTTACAGAAGAAAGAAGAGTGGAAAATCCATCGGGGAATAAAAAAAGG
This sequence comes from Gonioctena quinquepunctata, assembly GCA_018342105.1. Taxonomy (NCBI): domain Eukaryota; kingdom Metazoa; phylum Arthropoda; class Insecta; order Coleoptera; family Chrysomelidae; genus Gonioctena; species Gonioctena quinquepunctata. The sequence goes on from JAFIRS010002385.1 coordinate 190,102, forward strand.
AAAGATTACTCTCCACTACACTTCATAACACCCGCATCATTACAAGACAACAAACAACAAACAGTTCTGCATGAAAATGAACAAAATTAACAAAAGCTGCCAATCATAACAAGTAATTAAAGGACTCGTTCTGAAATAGCAAGAAGCAACTGGTGAAGAACAAATCGACCATTTGAAAATAAATAGGTAACTCAAAAAACTTTTTCTTTCTTATAATATATAGTATATATGTGTGCTTTCTATACATCAACTTATAATTCAACCATTGAGTCATACCTGGGCATATTTTTTATGTTTTTTATATTTTTATTTTTACTGTAAGATGGATCCATATATCAATGAATTTATTGTCGATAAGTTGGAGAATAATATATTCGAAAACTTTAGGGATTGCAATGATTTTTTGGCAGATAATAGTAATAGGAATGACAGTCGAGACTTTAAATTATTTCATACGAACATACGAAGTATAGTTAAGAATATTGATGAACTCAGAATAGCTCTTAAATATTTTAGACATGATTTTGACATAATAGCCTTAACAGAAACATGGAAAATTGATAACTTATTTCAATTAAATCTTCCTGGATATGAGTTAGTATATAACTACGGAGATCGTAATCAAAATGATGGCTGTCTGGTATACATAAAAGATTCCTTTGATTTCACATCAGAGATAAAGCAAATAGAAACAGTAAAAGCAATCAGCATAAAAACCGAAATTAATGAAAAAATGATCGAAATCATCACCATATATAGGTCACCGTCAACTTGCCCGTTTTTGTACAACGACTCATTAAATTCATTTTTACACAACAGGAATCCACCCAAAAAAACTTACTTCGAAATGATTGTAGGAGACATCAATATAGATATTTTGGATAACACAGATTATGCTACTGAGTATCTAAATATCATGAGTGAGCACGGATACATACCAGCAATAAACGAGTTTACTAGAATACAGAATAACTCTAAGACATGCATCGATCATATATTTTTAAAAACAGATACACACTATGAAACAATCCATCCCATCATCATCCACTCATGCATTTCCGACCATTTTCCCATTGTGCTTCAACTAGAATATGTAAAGACGGCGGAACTTGAGAATAAAAACAATTCAGTAACAAGCTACAAATATTATTTAAATGAGAAAAAAATGCATACAGAACTACAACATGAAACTTGGCAAATGATTTATACAGATACGAATATCGAAAGGGCAACAAATAAATTCATAAAAAGATTCTCAGAAATAACCGAAAAATGCACACAAAAAATTAAAATCAATAGAAAACGTATCAAAAGAAAGGACTGGATCACTGACGGATTGATCAAGTCAATGGAAACCAAAACAAACTCCATAAGGCAATGCAAAATAAACCTAATGATGAAAACTCTAAATACAGTATACAAAATATCGGAATAAACTCAACGAAATGATAGATAGGGCAAAAATAACGTTTTATAAGAATGAAATAGATAAACACAAGAATGATGCAAAAAAACTATGGAACTCACTGAAATCAATCGAAACCAAAAATAAAGTAACCGAGATCAAATATATAAAAGATCCAGATGGCAACATCATATCAAATGATCAAATTAAAGCGGAACATTTTGCTCATTATTTCACGAAAATAGGACACAATTTAGCTAACGCCAAAAATGAAGAAAAATATGTGAAATTCGTCGAAAAAAGAGTATGCAACTCAATTTTTCTTGAAGAAGTAGCGAAAAAGAAGTCAGAGAAGTGATTCTAAAACTGAAAACAAAGAAAGCTACCGGACTAGATAATATTAAATCTGAAACTCTGATAAAATTCGTTGATTATATAACGAGACCATTAACATTTAATAAACAAGTCGATCGAACTAGGAATTTTTCCAGATGCCCTTAAACACTCTGTAATAAAACCGTTATACAAAACGGGAGACAAAAAGGAACTAACTAATTACAGACCTATCTCCTTAATAAGCCATCTAGCAAAATTTTTCGAAAAAATTCTCAAAATAAGAATAGATAATTATATCAAAAAATATAAGATACTCTCAGATAACCAGTATGGATTCCGCCAAATCAAATCAACACAGGATGCGATGATCCACTTAACAAAACATATCTACGAAGCGATGGACAAAGGAGAAACTTCACTATGTGTCTTCGTTGATTTGGCGAAGGCTTTCGACACGGTGTGCCACCATAAATTACTGAAAGTATTGGAAAATATAGGTTTTAGAGATGGGCCATTGAAACTTCTCAGCAGTTATCTATCTAACAGGAAACAAAGGGTGAAAATCAATAACTCATATAGCTCAGACCATATTATTGAGTATGGAGTGCCCCAAGGAACGGTCCTTGGACCGATCCTATTTAATATTTATATAAATGATCTCTTCAATATTGGTGTGGAAGCGAATATCATCAGCTTTGCAGACGACACAGCACTTTTATATCGAGGCAGTGACTGGAACAACCTGAAAACTAGAGTTCAAAGAGATTTGGTAACCCTATTACATTGGTTTAACAATAAATCACTGACGATTAATTTTTCCAAAACTCACTTCATTCCATTCGCAATATATAATAATAACTTACCAACATATAATAAAATTATGATTAACATCAACGAAAATAAAATACCTAGGTCTAATCATAGATCAAAATCTCAGATGGCATAAACACGCTGAATATGTTACCAAAAAACTAAGATCATTAATAACTAAATTTAAATTATACAAAAAATTGTTCAACTTACCACAAATGAAAATACTGTACACCAGTCTAGCCCAAACACATATTAACTATGGTATACTTGTTTGGGGAGGAATAACAAACAATTATATTAAAAACCTCGAAGTTACCCAAAAATGGCTGATGAAAATAATGTTTGGAAAAGATTACAGGTTCCCAACAGAACAACTTTTCAAAGCATCGAAACTGCTCACAATCCATCAGTTATACTTTTTGAACCTTGCATGTTACCATCATAAACACAAATATGAGCTCCCCCAAATTGACCATCCATACAACACTAGACTAAAAAATCAAACTACAAAAATACCAAAGGTTGGAACGACAAAAAACCAAAGATTTCTCTTTTACCTGAGCCCTATAATTTACAAGAAAATCCCAAATGAAATAAAAAACATCAATAGTTCTGGCATTTTCAAAAATAAAATAAAAATATGGCTCATGAATTTGGCTCCCAACCAGGTTCTTCAAATATTTCAGAGAGAATCATAAATCAAACCCTATATAACACAAAAAAAAATATATATTCTATAAACCGAGTCATGTATTCCATAAAGTCACGAAATAATTTCAATTTATCGCAGCTCTGCACCGAAATAGCTCTTATACAAAGATGAAAACCAAAACAATAAATGGCAGAAACATTTTATTTATTTATTTACTTTTATTTTATTCAAACTGTAATAAACATACTGAATGTATTTGTCAATGAATTACCTACTGTTTTACAATTTAACATTATCCTATTATATTTTATATATTTTATAGTTTAGGCTTATATATCATTAGTAGTATACCCATGCACAAGGTTTTACCTTTTATGGGTTTTCTACTCTATTTATTTGCTATAATTTGAATGTGTTGCACGATTCAATGTTTTATTGTATTTTGAGCAAATAAAATTATTATTATTATTATAAATAAAGAAAGAAAAATGCCCCCCAATTTCCTACATGTTTCTGCTTAAAAAATATATGGTCTATGCAAGTAGATGTGTTTTTAGTTACACGAGGCGGCAGTTGTATGTAAGGTAAAAATCCATGTCTAGCCATTACAGATATAGGTATATTAATTAGTATTTACATCTCCTTCCAAACTGTCTATATTAATATATCCTATAATATATCCTACAAGCAATTGAAAGTGGATGTGCTCTGGGTTTAGTTCAAGGTAATTATTTTTTAAGGTAATTATTACATGTCCAAATACTTTCTTCCAACAAAAACGTGGCAATGATTCCTTACAAATTTATTACTAAAAATATTCACTCACAGACATAATCTCTGAACACTCTTTGGATTGGATTTTGAATGAACTTCGAAACTCGTCTCATGTGTAATATGGCAGTTTTTTCTACATTTCATATGCTTTGGCTTTTTTCTTTAAGCAGCTCTTAGTAGGGAGGAACAGCGACTGACTAGTCAGGTTATGTAAAAATTGGGGGCAATTTTCCTTCCCGCGCAATTTTAACCCCGGGTGTTCGACTACAAGTGGAAAATCGCGTTTATCTCCCTAACGACATGATTTATTGCAAAATTTATGGAAACATTTGTAAACCGAATAACGAGCTACAACTCCTATGGAATTATTTTTTTCATAACTTCTGGATTTGTAGTTCAAAATATGAAAATTCGGAGAGTTGCTTAATGGATACTTCCTAGTTTCGAATTCCTCAATCCAAAATATCAGCTGTTTTAAAAAATTTGTTAGGTCAATATCTCTTTTGATTGGATTATGAAAAAACCTTGAATATTATCTATTAGGTACATAAGCATTCAAATTATGAATTCATCCATTTTTTTGGTAAATCCTTAAATGGGTGAGAACAGATTATACAAAACTGATTAAAATCAGTGTAATAAAACACACAGTATGGATTATCCACTATTAGTATTTTTCGAGTTTTTGGGAAAAAATTTCCTCGAAAAAATCAATTGCGAATTCTTTCATAAACACACCTAAAAATAAATGTATATTTTTATTCCATAAGATAGTAATAGGTATATCTTTTAAATAATTGTTTCCATTGAAAAAAAAATGTAAATCAATTAGTTTATTTACCTACCCACAACATTCCTTTCCGATCCACAAACCGTCAAGACTTACTTTTTTTTAAACTGAAAATATCTTTTTAGTGCTTTTGCAATAAAAAAGTATTATTTCTCGCGCCAATAAACCAATAAGTTATCACAAAAAAAATCTGACCTACATTCACATCCAAATTGTACTGCATAAAGCAGCAAATGTCTCTCTTCTTTCGACTGGGAGCGTGGCGTCTCCTGTAATCCAAGCTACTTGGAGGTCAGATTTAGCGGATGGTTTGAGATCGGGAGGCCTGGTGCAAGGTTTCTCACGTCGACCGGGCGTCCACACTAAGCATGGCGTCGATATGGGTGTCCTGGAGGAGTCTGGGACAACCAGGTCGGCTAAGGAGAGGCGAATCGGGCCAGGGGGGAAACCCAGCAGCCAAAAGTCTCCGCGTCGTGCAGTAGTGGGATCGCGCCTGGGAGTGGGAACCCTGTGTCAGCCCGATCAATACAGCTAGACCTGAATCTTTTTGCAATTTTTTTTCGCATTCTGGTGATTTTTTGGTGATATTCCCGAAACACTATGTTTTTCAGAGTTGAAATGAAATTATTTACCAAATAAGTTGTTACACAATGAAATGACACCATTCCGAATCCATTGCCACGTGATGTAGTGAACTTTATTCTCTCATTTGATAAGATTTCGGTAGATGGCAGTGGCAGTCCCTTCAATATAGATGATTCTGAAGCCTGAAGCCCGATCACTGCAGTTAGATGTTAGTGTTTTCACTAATATTTTCGCATTTGTGCGATTTTTCAGTCATATTCCTTTGCTATCAAGTTGAATTGAATTATTTACTAGTTAATCATTAGTTTATTAGTTACTCAATGAATATTGGCTGCCGTTCAGAGTCCATTGCATGTAGTAAACTGTATTCTCTCATTTTAGGAAATATTTCTGTAGATGGCGGTGTCAGTCCGTTCAATCATTGTATATATACAATGGTTCAATCATTGTCTAAATATCCCAATCAATAATAGGTACACCTAAACGTTGGTGTTTTTGCTAATGCTAATAATATATTTTCGCATTTGGGTAATTTCATCATTCAATCATTGAATTGAAATTATTTACTAGTTAATAATTAGTTATTCAATTAATATGGCTGCCGTTCAGAGTCCATTGCCACGTGACGTAATAGTACCTATATTCTACGATTTTATAAAAGACTTTCTTGAAAAAAGTCTGATTCTGTACATATCTTCAGGAATATAAAATGATTCAAAAAGTGCAATTCAAAAACCAATCGATTATTTTTCTATACCTGAGCCAAAAATAATCCGGTAAACGAAAAAGTTATGGATTCTTTCTGGAAAAAAAGTCAAATTCTGCACATATCTCCAGGAATTTAAAATAATTCAAAATGTACAATTCGTACTCAAAAAATTCCAGTGCCATTCGAGAAGCTATATATTTTAATGTACTTATAAACCTGCCGCTTATTTTTCGTTAAGGGTCGTTATTGATTAAATCATCAAATAAACAAAAAAATTTAAGGTTACTCTTTATCATTTCATTATCATCATTTACTAAGTGGTTTAATGTTTAATCATTGATAATAAAGGCCAAAAATTGCACGAGTTAAATTCCTAGAGGCAAATTGCTTTGATAGAAAAATTTGGGCGGTTCCTGAAAAAAATTATATTTTAATTGCTTAGAAATAGGCAATGAAGTAGTAAATTTTTTTTCAATCTAGAATAAGTTTTTTTATGTATTAAGTTCTTATCAATTATCGTCAAAAAATGCAAAGTGGCAACATTGCTTTTTACTTATTTAATGACTAATAGTCAGAACTGATATTTTCTTTTTATTGTTGTTGATAACAAAAAAAGTGTGCATCGTTTTCTTTTCAATTCGTTTATGATTTAATTAGTTACTAGGTATTATCTTTTTATTTTTACACTTTTTATATATATTTGTTAATTAAGTCTTTTGGGTGCCATGGGCACATCAATAAAAAAAGTACTCCAAAATCGGCTAATAATGAAACATACCGGCAGTTTCTACTGAATATGCGAGCACGCAGAGAAATTGACTGGGTAGAGCCTGGAGAAAACTCCCGCATTTGTCTGTTTCGACGACAAGGCAGGGGCGGATGGGCCAGTCCGGAATTTGGGATATTTCCCGAAGGGCCGCTACATTTCGGCCGGGCCGTGCCGGTCCATCGCCTTGACGGAACGGCGATCATGCAGTCTATTTAAGATGCCTAAAAACCCTGGTGTATTCACTGATTCGATTTTGTTTAGAATTTTTGGGGGACAACAAATGAAAAACGTAAAATTCTACTTAGAACTTCATTAGTAGATGGCGCGGTTAAGGAATGTTTGTTGTTTGTGTCACAAAATCAAACTTCAAACCTATGAAATTTTATTTTTCTGTCAACATTACTTCATGCAAAAAATTGTGAATTGATCATTTACAAAGATTATAGTTCTTCGAACAAGATCCCGCTCAGAACAGTTGGCGCGAAAATGAGATGAAATCGTCGAAACTTACTACAATGTTTACATCTGTCGGTCAAAAATCAGATTTTTCTTGAAGGTTACCTGGCGATTTTTTCAAAGTGATTTCTTCTCAAATGGCCTTTTTGGGATCATGGAAACTTCCACGAAGGAATGAGAAAAGGTAGGAGAGTGGACTGATGTCTCTAGATGATGAATTAACTTGAAAATTGAGGGGATTGGAAAATGTCCCCGATGACATTGTTCCATTAAACTTTCCGATACAAACTATTACCAAGCCATTCACTGCCCATATCTGCCGGACTATTGCCTCTCTAACAACCTTCTGATATGAACAAAATCAGAGAGTTCATTGTAGATTTTAGCTTTTAGAAGTTGGGGGATGATGGTAACTTTTTACTGTACATTAGTGATGATGTTGGAAACAACATATAAAAATATTGAATGAATGTGGTTTTATGTGGAGGAACAACGTTTCTTGACATGTTTTTTGGGTAACCTTCCTCAGTCTGAAAATGAAAATATAATCAGGAAAATCTATACAAGTGCAGAAAGGGCAAACTAATTAGTTCACCCCGATAAGTTATTGCGTTCACCAAATTATATTTCCTATAGAAAAATGATTCAATTTGTCAATAACTTGTCGTTTTCTGAATTTGCCTATCAAAAAAAAATATAGATTTTTTTGATAGGCAATTTATGAATATGAAGGTAATTTGAGTTCTTGCGATAAGATAGTCGTGTTAAATAGTGAACACCTCTTAATTTGTCCAAAAGCTGAGAGGTTCTTTCACCCAGATAGGATTCGAACCAATTGAAGCTTCGTCCTCTGAAGCTGTAGAGATGAAGTTTATGTAACAGTCAAAAGCTTTAGATATGTTGCAAAACACTTCCTTCAGACTAGAATATAGATTTTTCAGAAAGCGAAAGAGATTGCATCTCCCGTACTTTTATTGGTTTGAAAGCTAAATTAAGTAATTGTATGTAATTTACAGCACTTCATAAAATAATTATCCGCTCCATCATAAGATTTTTATCATGAGCAAACAGGGACAGAAATACATAAGTACCAACTCGGTGGAGCCGTATCAATAGAAGTTTCAAAATAAATTGGTACGGTTCATAATTGGAATTATTTCGGAACACCTCTCGAAAATTCTATATAACACTGACATAAGTACATGGAATAGTTTGTTGTGAAATATGTTACATCGATCGATCAACCTCAAAATTTTTCACAACGAATTGACATAACCTTAAAGCGACAAAAGCACAATCACAGAACGGATCAGACACACAAATCACAAAAACACCCTGTGTGGTCTGTAATTGCAGTTTACTGAATTATGACAAGAAATGTCGTCGGCGCCATCTGAAACTCTAAATAACTCCCTTTAACAAGTGGGCTGGTGTCCCCCAGTTTGTCCCAATATTTTACAGGTACAAGTGAATACACTATGGTTTTTAGACATCTTAGATATACCTAATTAATGTAAAATGTCAAACTGTATACTTTATAAAAAGTTCAGTTTCTCGATAAAAGGTATTTATAAACAAAATTACTGACGAAGATCAGTTTCACTTTCACTGTCGTCATCCAAATTGATAATAAACTTTTCTTTTGGGAATTTTTTCTATACCCATATATGACTTTTCCACCTTTTTAATATGGGAAACACACTTGGCCCAGCTGCTATCAGGAATGTTTGCAGTTTCTGTTTGAATAAGAGCTACCACAGTTAAACTTAAGGTTGGAGAAGTAATATTTCTTCGAACTGCTGACTTAAGCTGATGCCATATATGTTCAATTGGGTTAAACATAAGGAGGAAGTCTGAGCACCTTATGTCCCAAGCTTTCAGCCAATGAATCACACAAATATTTCTTTTTTATCGAATAACTGCGTAAAACTTCTAGTAACTGTTTTTTGTGTAACTGTAACTGTAACTGTTTTCCTCATAGTTACATATCATTATTTAACATATATTCTTGTATAGTGGCTTTGGTGTCATTTGAACATGGTGCTTTATCTAGTCTTCCACTGTCCATGACGATAATACTGTTGGGTGGAATATTTGGTATGAGTTTATTTTGGAACCAGTCTTCAAATAATTCGACTGTAGTATCATCATGATAATCGACTAAAGAATCCTTAATATTCTTTGCCGATAAAGACAACGCATTTGGTATAAAACCATTTTCGGTTCCTGCGTGAATTTTCGTAATGCGTTTTCCTTTATTAGACGGCGCATTACTTTGGCACAAGTTAGATGAGTCTACCCAACTTTTGTTTGGAATATCGTGTGTATCGAACCAAGTTTTATCAAAATACACTACTGTTCTACCATATTCTCTAAATTCGTTTATTGCCAATAAACATTCAAATCTCAATTTCTCAAGGCGCACAGATTCCATTAAGATTTTTCTGCTACTAACGAATTTTTTAAATTTGAATCCGTTTTATAAAAAAGACTTCCTTAAAGTCTCTTTGCAACACTGGATACCAGTACATTCTTTTCAAGCCGTTGCATTGAAATAACTAATGTAGGCACAATTTGCTCTTTATACAAGGCATATATTGTTTTTCGAATTATATCTACATCTCAGCCATCTAGTTTCCTTGAACCGCCAGAGTCTTTTCGTTTCTTTCTTTATAAAATAGGGTTATTTACTATTTTAAACACTGTGGAATACGGTGTTTTTGTTAAAGAAGCACTTTCTTGCACAGCTTGATCCTTGGACATTCCACGTTCCAGAAGGGAAGTATAAACATTTAATATTATTTGTTTCCCATGAGGGTGTAACATTTGTCGACTAGTGGTACTACGACCACCAGTTGAAGTACTAGCTTCAGGATGAGCCCATAGACGCCACATTTTTCACGACACAAAAATCGAATTTTAAAGGGTCTTAAAATAGACACAACTGACATAACGGAATATTAGGTAGGTAATGAAATGTTGTTTAACTTTCCCCCTTTTATTTCTGAAATTGGAAAGCGGTCAGCTCCCAAAACAGTCTTGTTTTCCAAATCTGGTAGGTAATTTATTTTGTAACCGTAAATAGACCATTCGCTATAATCTCCTTAATAGCCCATTGGTGGCCAGGCTGGTGAAAGTCTGGTGGCCAGGTAAGTAAATTTTATTATTTACACACATTTAAACATATCCTTACCGATGGTTCTGAATCAACCTTACCAGATTTTTCATTATCAAATAAATTTAAATACAATACTGTCGACAAAAGCCAAAAATGATGGAGAGCCCACTATTATTAAAATGTCAAACTATTTCATGAGATATTTCAATCCGGACCTGGGAATCTTTAAAGGGACACACACTTTTATTGCTTATCTATATTTCGAACAATTGGTAATAATGGGAGTCGTCGGCTAATATTGATTTACGACCTTCTTAGATTTCTGGTGCGACCATAATCACGGCCTGGTAGTCCAAGCATATAATTTGAGCCGACTAGTCCACGTCCCAGTGACCACCAAAACATCTCAGACATGTTAAAAGTACGAGATTTTGAGAAATTGAACATCCGCCGCAGGTGGCGATTTTCAGGATGTCCCTGGGATGTCATAAAAAGAAATTGTCCAAGTTTTTTGATAGCCTTTCTCAAAACGTTTTGGGCACATTATATCGCTGTAAATGAAACATTTTCAGAGAACACTTTCTGAAGCCTTTTGTTTTTCATTTGGACATTTAAAGGTATCATATTCCATTTGAATTGGAGTTTTTTTCAATTTTTATACCACCAGGAATGCATCCCTCTTTTAAGATGTTTATCATTTAACCTAAATGGAGATTCTTCTTGAAAAAAAAACTAACTTGGCACATGAGTGAAACTTTTCCATTAATGTATTCTGTTAGGATGATAGTGTTGATGTTGAAAAATAAAAATTGGGTTTTTTTATAACTTCTAAGGCTTTTAGGGTACCTACTGAAATTAAGATTTCATCTTATGAAACAGATTCGATGTGAAATATACTAACCACCAATTTTTAACATAATTCCAAAATGATCAGATATTTTCTTATATATAATTTCAATTTATCTCTAGGAAGGAAGATTCAGTTGAAGTAATATTTAGAAAAGTATTTATATTTAGAAAAGTAGTTATTCTTCAGTTGTATCACAAACCAAATTCTTCTTTTTGAAGAGTCAACACATTGTAGTACGCATAAGTCTGTTGGAAACATGACGAGTTGTTTTTTATCTTCCAACTCCCCATAATCTGAAAACTAACAAAGTTCCTAGTGGACAAATATATAAAGAAAGCAGCACCTTCAATAATGCAGTTTAACCATGTCATTACAGATTCGAACACCCTATCAAAAAATACACATTGTAAGCTTTTGAGGTTATATTATGTTTCTGGAATATGCTAATATATTCAATTCATGTAATACTCACTTTATTTACTTATTCAGTGATATCAAAATTGTCTATCATATAATTGGCAATGTTCACTTCACTTTAAACACTTTCCACGTTTTTCTCACAAAAAAATTCAGTTCAGTGTTGTCGTTTTGCGAGCTTTATCATACTGAATGGCCAAATTGTATGTACCATGGCGGGAATTATAAAATGAAAGCAGAAAATAAGTGGATAGGTCATTTGGACATTGGTTTTTATTATAATGAATAATATTGCTTATGAAAATATAAGAATGTTGTTTCTGTCCTGTGTAAAATAAAAAGTATTGGTATTAAAATGAAGGAATACAAAATGAAATAAATAGTTGAAAGTGAGGGGTCGAAAATATAAATATTCTAAGATTTAATTCGCAAGGAATTTTTTACTTTTTGTTATGTGAAATGATTTTAAAAAATAGTCGAGAACCATTATGAAACTGGACAATAAATGTATATTCAATATCTGGGATGAACCTCTCAAGGCGAACTATGTTATGTTTAAAAAAACAACCATACGTTAACATTTTTTGACTTCGTCAATACCTTTCAGTCAAAGAAATGCCACAGAAGAACAAATCCATTAAATCCTCTTTGGGAAGTGCATTTTGCGTCTCAATAAAACATCCTCATACCAACATTTTCAAAACCTCCCAGGGATGTTTGTGCTCGCTGGTGTATCTATTGCAGCCTAGAAAACCTCAATAACTGAACTAATTCAATAAAATCACATAATTTAGTTATAAAATAATAATTTTAGGAGTGAGTATTGTTTATGTTCAAAGTATTAAACATTATTATACAGTGCTAGTCAAAAGTCCCCTCCCCCCCTCGTATCTTTTGAACGGGTATACTTATAATAATGAAATTTGGAGGGTGGAAATAAACGGATGTAGGCTTCTCAACTGGTCATAACAGGTGACGCAATAGTCATAAATGACGTCACAAGGCCACTGTGACCAATAATTTTAAATGGGACCCTATGGCAAGTGACAGCTCGTTTGAAAGGTATTGAAAATACCTATTCAGTCATACCAATTTTGTTTGGGTTTCGGCTGATTTTGATTGATAAATTGAAGAAATACGAAAATTATAGTTTCGCATTTAATTAATAAAGATTTAAGAACCAGTTCTTATAATAAGTGTTCAAAATGTGCTCCATCTACTTCCTGGCAGTAATGCATCCTATTGCTAAACTCTTGTCGTACTCGTCCCAGTGTGTCAGCGGAAATTGCCCTACATTCTTCAACAATTCGTTGTTTCAGAATGGCAATACTGTCAGGTGCTGTAGCGTAAACCTTAGATTTCAAGTACCCCCATAAAAAAAAAATCTAATGGTGTAAGGTCCGGTGACCGAGCTGGCCATTCGATCGAACCTCGTCGTCCAATCCATCTACCACGATATTCTTCATCTAGGTAACGTCCTACTGCACCGTAATAGTGTGCAGGAGCACCATCTTGTTGAAATGTTATTTCCAAGTTGTCGAATTCATCTGGATTATCTTCTAGAATTTCAAGAATTAACGACTCAATATCATTTTGTAACATCTCCAGATACAATTCACCGGTTGAGTTAGCATTGAGAAAAAGAGGCCCAACTATGTGGTTTCCCAAAATAACCTGCCCAAACATTCACTTTTTCTGAAATTGAGTATGTTTTTCACGAAAGATGTGAGGATTTGTGTCACTCAATACCTCACATTTTGAGTGTTAACATTCCATTGAGAAAGAAAGTACTTTCGTCACTAAAACAAATTGTCTGTATGTAGCCTGGTTGTTGGTTCATTTTATTGGACATAGTTTCACAGAATTCTAGTCTTCGGTCGGGTCATCATCTGAAAGTTGGTGCACCATTTTAATTTGTATGGATGAAATTTGTTTTTGCCAACACCCTATGTACTGTCCTTTGACTGACTTCACAGATAGACGCAACTTGGGCTGTGGAAAAGTAGGGTTTACTACCATTTCTCCAATTATGTCAATTTTTTTGTCATCACTAATTGTTGGTCGACCAGATCGTTTGGCATCTTGAACACTACCTGATGCTTCAAACTTCCGAAGAAGCTCCCTCAAATAAACCCTCGATATAGGGCGATCGGGGTACCTCTCATTAAACAGTCGTTCCGCTGCATGGAAATTGTTTCTACATTCACCAATTATTAAGATAGCTGCTACTTTGTCGGCTACAGTACGTACCATTTTGCCTATGTAAACACTTAAACGTCTCGTTAAACAATAGCTTAGGTAAATTTTCACGGTATAAACACTTTTGACAAGTAGAGAATTCAAAAACGTCAACCTTTTTGACAATTAACCAGAGGCGTACTTTAAAATCTTTATTAATTAAATGCGAAACTATAATTTTCGTATTTCTTCAATTTATCAATCAAAATCAGCCGAAACCCAAACAAAATTGGTATGACTGAATAGGTATTGTCAATACCTTTCAAACGAGCTGTCACTTGCCATAGGGTCCCATTTAAAATTATTGGTCGCAGTGGCCTTGTGACGTCATTTATGACTATTGCGTCACCTGTTATGACCAGTTGAGAAGCCTACATCCGTTTATTTCCACCCTCCAAATTTCATTATTATAAGTATACCCGTTCAAAAGATACGAGGGGGGGAGGGACTTTTGACTAGCACTGTAGATGTGTATTAAGAATACACAACTTACTATAAATGGGGAAAAAAATCTTTATGATAAAGAAATTGAATATTTGGAAATAATTTTAGAATCCAACTTGAAATTTTATGCACATGCAGACTATGTTATGAGAAAACTCTCAAAAAAGAGGATTTATAACCAGTATACGCCAAGACAAGAATCTGTCAATGCACACAAACTTGTCGCTTTATAATACCATTGCGCTTCCTCATTTACAGTTCTGTTCAACCTTATTGTTTCATTTACCACGATATAAAATCCAAAACAGAGCCATAAGACTGATTTTAAAAGGTAATCGTTATAGGTATAGTTGCATACCTATGTACAAGTAAGTAGGTACAAAAACAAAGATTTCTTTCGTTAAAATAAAAATAAAAAAAAAAGAAATCCAGTACTTCTTATTTGCAAACCTTTCAATAACATTTGAAATATCTATTTGCACATCTCTATGAACATGAAGAAGATCTAATCCAACCAACCGCTCCTGTTGCATCGTTGATCGCAGCCAAGTTTTCATTCACTTCAACGAAGAACTTCGTTCGGCGGATGCCACACTAACTGGCAATGTATTTAAAATTTGAAGACACTTGTTTATCAGGGGAAATATGTTAGCGTCAAAAGATTTAAAAAAAAAGCAATTTAAAAATTCAAAAAAATTATAGCTGAACACTTGAAAGAATGTAATTTTATTGGAAAATCATTTTTTCATTGAATTTTGATAATGTGAGGCTATTGTTAATTAAGTAATTTTTTTGATACCACCGATTTTATTAAAAACCGAATAATTGGTCGCAGAATTACTCCATATCTTTTTAACATGTATACTCAATAATATCACGCTATAAAATTGTTTAAAAGTTGATTATTATGTTAATTATAAATTTTTAAGATAAAAAATTTATAAATGTAAAATTTTATTTTTTTTATATTAAATTATTATTTAAAGGTTTTACAACGATTTAAAAAAATAATTTACGCAATTTGTTTATAAAATATTTATAAACAAATGGATATGTTGAATATTTTTGAAAAATTGTTTTTCGCATTAGGTTGTTGAGAGTTCATCATAATGAAAATAAAATTAAAAAAAAATCCTTTTTTTTTAAATTGTTTATACTTAATAGTTTTAGATTTTTTTTATTATTTAAATAATATATTGAGAATTTTTTTCTTTAAAATCAATAATTGGTTATTTTCACCTTTATTTTTAATTATTAATGTAGTTGTATATTTACAATTTATTATAAACAAACTTTGATTAGCATTGTATTTTTTCAATGGAACAAAAAATAACAAAAACAACAATATACAACAAACTGTTCGAAATTTTTATTTTGTAATTTTTCTGGAAAATTCTATAAAAATTACAAAAAAAATTTTTTGAACAGTTTGTTATTTATGGTTGTTTTTGTTATTTTTTGTACCATTCAAGAAAAATATAATGCCAATCAAAGTTTGTTCAATTTTAAGTAAATAAACAATTATATTATTCATAAAAAAAATTTTATTAGGTAGAAAGAACCAATATTAATTTTAAAGAAAAATATTCTAATATATTATTTAAATAATAAAATGATGAAAAAAACAATTATGAACAATAAAAACAAAAAAATAAGATTTTTTTTTTTTTTTTTCAATCATAAACTCTTAGCAACCTAATGCAAAAAAACAATTTTTGAAAAATATTCAATTTATCCATTTGTTTATAACTATTTTACAAAAAATAGCGAATTTTTTTAAAAAACGTTTTAAAATTTTTTTTAAAAAAAAAAAAAAAAATTACAACATTTACTTGATTTCTCATATTTTGTTAACTTTAGAAATGTATAATTAACAAAATAATTAACTTCTAAACAATTTTATAGCGTGATATTATTGAGTACCCTTTTTCTAACGTAATTACATTCTTTCAAGTATTTAGATGATTCATGGGAATTTTCCTCTTCTTCTTCCTGTTTTTTGGGGAGGGGGGTATTTACCCCCATTACCTCCTTAAATACGCGCTTGCGCTTAAGCATGTGATATAAGTTGCAAATACAAAATGTTACAAAGTGACATTCACAACACATGTGTGAATGTCACTTTGTACAATACAATACTGGTTCATGGAAGACATTCTAAAATGAAACCAGCCCTTTAATCATTTCAGTACCGTATGTCCCTTCCGTGGATCGGATCGGTCGTATGGTAATATTCCCATATCTCCCAATGTCCAAGCCATCCCTGTCAATTTAAATCACTTCGTTATCTCATTACATTAACCTTCGGATTATCAACAGAATAAACACTTCATTAAAATAGGGATTTCAAAAGTTGCTTGTTCATTCAACAATATAATACGAGTTTCTGTGTATTTTCTTGATATTAGATATGTCAATTTTCTTCAGAAGTGCAAATGTGCAGTTTTTCGCAAGAAATAATGGAAGAGAGATTCAGAGATTATTTTTGCACGGGAAACCAGAATTTACCAAAGTGAGTGATGTAGACAAATCATTGAAACCTCTTTCGGGTTTGTATTCACTGTTCGTGGGCTTGCAGAAAAGAATTTCACGGGTTGAAAAATGAATTAAATATCTTATATGTATCTTATTGAATGGTATCGATCACGTATATAAACAGTAAATACCTTCTAGTGTAGAAAACAATTCAGTTGCAATTTTTATACAAGATTATTCAATAAACTGTATAAACTGAGCCTCCTAATGGTTACCTACATTCTATGAATCTCATAGAAAATTGGAGAAGTTTAAAACATCACTCATTGATATGAGTCAGCAGATTAGGAACATACAGGGTGATTTACGTAGGCTGGGCATTTCAACCTGCAGTTGGATTAGAAACTTTAAATTTGGTATGCTGTCATGACCGATTGTGTCAGTTCTACCTGAAATATTTTTGGTCCTACAGCTTTACAGGGTGTGCCAAAAGTCTGCATCAACTTCCTTATTTTAAATAAACCTACATTTTTTTCACGTGGTTAGATTGGCCTTCTAGTTGTGAGTTTAGACAACCTGAGTTGTAACTTAACTCCTCATGAACTGAAGATCTCAAATGATGATAAAATAATTGAATCTACCGAAACAATAAAAATTCAGGAATAACACTTGCGAGGGGACATATATATATATATATATATATATAAATATATATATACATATATATATATATATATATATATATATATATATATATATATATATATATAATATATATATATATATATATATACATATATATATATATATATATATATATATATATATATATATATATATATATAAAAAATCTCCCGGGGGGTTTCAGTAATTAAAGGCCCCCCAAAACAACTTTTTTGTTGTTTTTTCATACATGCTGGTTGGCTGTTGATGTGGATAATTTCAAGAAAATTTTTCTTTCGTTTTCTTTCTACTGCTAATATTAAAGATTGAGTTTTATCGTTTTTTCGGCAAGTGCACAGCTATTTTCATTTAGGTTCACAAAAAAAAAGTAAATTACATGTGAGGATTGGGGGAATTTTAAGGAGGAATTCTTTTTTTTTGTAAAAAGGGGTTGGATACAGCTTTATGTTTTTCAACTGAGATTTTCAGTTTTAAATATATAGACTAGTTTTGATGTCAGTTTTTCTATTTTTGGGGAATGTTCTATATGCAACAAACCCTTTTTTGAGTTAGCCATTACCATTGTCAAAATTACCATTCAAATTATTTTTTGGGCTCTGTTTTGATGTTGGGGGTTCCCCGAAATTTTTTTTTTAAAAGGGGTTAAACAAAACTTATTTAAAAATTTTTTTTGGGTATGAATTTTCTATGAGAATGTTTTTGAATTGATAAAAAAACCCCGATATCAAATATGGAAGGGGAATTTAAAGCCGTTTGGGGCCGGAAAAAAAAATTTGAATTCCCAAATATAAATTATTTTCCCCGCCCCAAAATTGGGGTCCAAAAAAACTTATGATTATTATATTTAGTTATACTTATTTTTTTTTCTGGAAATTTTTTTAATGTATAAATGGGGAGGTATTCAAAAACAAGAGTTCATCAACCCCCTTTAATTTTTTTTTTTTTTTTATTAAGGAATCAATTTTGTTTATTTTTTTTTTTTCCCCCTTTATCGCAAAATTTTGGGAAAAATTTTTGTATTGGGGATAAAATAACAAAATAGATTTAATTAATAAACAAATTTTTCCCTGCGCAATCTGGGGTTTTTTTAACTTTTTTTATTGCCCCCCCAATTTTTTTATTTAAAATGTATAATGTAAAAATGACTGAATAAACATTTTAAATTTTCCCTTATATAATTCATTCAAGCCTTTTTCTGACTGTAATGTTGGTTTTATTGTAATGACACTTTCCCTCAATGCTAGAATAAGATTTGTTTTCATATGGACGGGGGGTACGAGTGATAACCCTATGAATCATTGCTGTAGTAAGGTTTCCTATACCATTTTTTTCGAAGAACATTGTCTTCTTTTCCCTCCACCTCGTTCTAGAAAAAAAATGCGTTGGGGGTCTCTGATTCTGGAAAAAACCTGGTAACTCCCCAAAAGCTTTGTTGTTATAGAACACTTCCAAAATAAAAGAACTGGGGATCAAAACTAGTCAATATATTTAAAATTGAAAAATTTACAGCCATTTGTTAAAAAAAAAAACAATAAGAGCAGAGCCCCCCCTGACAACCAAAAACAAACCAAAAATGCATTTCTTTTTTTCCGTCGAGATAAGGAAAAAATGGATGGATCGATATTATTTTAATTTGGGTTTTTTCAATGTTTTTTCCTATTTTAGCCGACGGAGGTTGGGCCTCCTAAGAATAATATTTGTTCCCCTTGATTTGGGGTTTTGTAGCATTTTAATCAATTGCATTCCCCAAATTTTTAAATTTAAAAAAATTTGTGTTTGGGTTTTATTTTTTTTTTTTAACAATTTAAGCCGGTATGTTCATTTTTTCGAGTTTTTCCCCCAAGAGCCCCCCCGGGGGAAAAGTGTGGGAAACCCCCGAGAGGCACTTGGGGGAAAATCAAACCTTTTTCCCTTTAAGATAGTTAGATTCAAGTCATACAGTTCAATTATTTGAAATAAGAGTAAAAAAACATTTTTTTTAAAACCACAATGCCATCCAAAAAAATTTTAGTTTTAATGAACTGTACTTTTGGGAAATTATTCCCCAGGAAAACGGTTTTTTTTTCCATTCGTAAACCCACATTGATGAAGTTAGATGTAATAAATGGATCCATGTCTGGGGGGGAGGGGGGTTTTAAAAAAAAAAAAAATAAATAAATATTCAAAGTTTGCTCAAAAAATTTTATTGGTGGTAAAGGTCCAAAAAGGGGAAAAAAAACCTGATCCAGTTTCGCAACGATTAGTAAGGTAGGTTAGGTAAATGTTAAATTTTCCCGTGCTCCCCAAAATAGCGGTTTGACTTTTCCATGCGTTTTTGGGCCCGCTGAACACGAAATCGAAAAAAAAAAGCACGCTCTCTTTACTGCTCGAGATATATTGATTTCCCCCTTTTTTTAAGAGATAATTTTAGGTAGTGTTTTGCAAAACACTTTTTCTTGCTTTTACCTTTTTTTAAAATTTTAACATTAATCATTTTTTTTTGGGATAAACTTTGCACAAAATATAACCGGTTTTATCGAAAAAAGTAACTTTTCACCTTGACAGATGAAATTTAGAAAAATTTAAAAGTTGGGGTTGGTGTAAATGTTGAAGAAGGAGCTTTTTTTTTGAAAAAAACCGGTATTTTTTTGGGAAATTTTAAAAAAAAAAAGAGTGATTTGGGTTTATATTTTAAAGGGTAAAAAAAAAGGAGGCATTGTGAGTGATTTTTGCGCAAAAAAAGGATCCAAAAAAAGACGTCCTGAATCATTTACTGTGATTAATTAATTTTTTTTTCAGGAAATTTTAGTTTTGGGGCAAGCATGCCCCCCTTTTTTAAGTTGCTACATTACTATCCAAATTTTAATTTGGCCCCCGGAACGTCATGTTTTTTAAATTTTAGTTAGGTAATGTTTTCCCTACGGGGCCAATAGCGCTGCTAGGGGGGGAATTGTTTGTACTTGAGGAAAAGGTTCATTAGTAATTGGAATCTTTTTTTAGATGTCCTGAAGATAAAATTTTAAATATTTTGAAAGTTGGACAAACAACAAAGAGTTGTTATTAAACCGGCCCCTTTAATTGACTGCAACCCCGGAGAGAGAGAAAAAAAATTTTGTTTTCGTCCCCCGATTCTTCTTTCGTAAAAAAGGGTTTCCGTCAAGAAAATTTTTTCCAACAAGCCAACTTTTTTGAAGTACATGGATGTTTTGATTTAAAAATTTTTTTCATAATATCGTAATATCAAGTTTTTGGGTTTTTTTTTGGGGAATATAGCTAATAAGTCACCATACAATAAATAATATTCAGAAATGGGGAATCAAAAATTTCCTAACAAAACCCTTTTTGGGGCCAGACAAAATAAAATGTTAATGTCAGGACCCATATATAAATTTTTTGGCAAAAAAATTGATAATTAGAAATTTGTCATCATCCGAGAATTCTATCAGCAAAAATTTTCCCCCGGAAACAATTTCATTTCGAAAAAAAATTTTCCCAAATTTTACAAAAAAAAATTATCAGAACATTAATTACCTTATTTATAGTGATTCTAGCTGAACATATGTAGGAACATAGACCATTAGAGATCACTAAAAAAACCCTAAGAAGAAACTATTGTCGTTTTCCCTTTGGTCTTTTTTTTATTTTTTTAAACCTCCCAATTTAATTTTTTTGGTTCAGTTGGTGATTTTTTTTATGAAAATTGTACGCAAAAAAAAAGAAGAAACCCAACCCGAAATATTAAAATTAGTTTTTTTAAATTTTTGGGAAAATAAATATCACACAATTCTTTGATTTTGTATATGTTCCGAACCGTTTCAGATTACGGATGATCAATAAGGGCCAAAAAAGGTTGTATCTTTTAAAAAAGAAAAATCAATAAGATGTGAAACCCATTTTAAAACACCCGGGGAAAAAAAATTTGGGGTAATGTGTGTGTTTTCACAATCGGGGCCCTTTTTTTAGATAATATTTTAAACCACTTGGGGGCTTGATTCCTCAAATAATAAAGTTTGAGCAGAAAAGGATTTTTTGCAGTCAAATGCAGGGGAAGTCACATAATATTGCCGTGCATACTTCTCTCTCTTTTTTTCAGTTCATGTACAGTTTGGGGAAAAAATGTGGAAAAAAACATCACCTGTAATTTCGGGGAAACCCCCAAAATTCTTTTTTCCTTCGATATGGATTTTTTTTAAGTCTCAATTTGCACTAATGATTTAAACTAAGAGCAAAAAACCTTTTTGGACCAAGAACGAACAGCTCAAGAATGCCCTACTCGCCCTACAAGAGGTCTTTTGGGGGGCGAGATACTGCATGGGGGAAAAACATAAGACAGCCAAACGATGCGGAACCCCACCCAAAGGAGACCAGGGGAGACTCCGCCCCGCATCTTTTGGCACCACTCAAATACTCACTCAAACACAGACTAAAGGGGAAAAAATTATGGTAAAACTCTTTAAACACTACATGAAATACAAAGCACAATTAGCAGCGCATACTCAAATATTGCAACAGCTTGTCGTTGTGCGGGGGGAGGCGACACCAAGGGGGGGTGGGGGCGGCATGGGGGGCGTCTAGATGCGTCTCCCTGCGGCAACTGGACGCAGAAGGGGGAAACTGAACACAAACCCCAAATACCCAAAGAACAACACAAAACCACAAAACTTCAAATTGAAACACTGAAATAACTACACAAATAACTTCAAAAAAAAATAAAACAAACTCAACACTCAAATAACTACACAAATAAAAAAAAACCAAAAAAAAAAAATCCCCAAAAACCACACAACTTTTAAATTTTAACACTACCAAATAATACCTTAAATAAATTTCCCCAAAACACTCAAAAAAATTTTAAAACTTCCATTCTTTTAACCAGGTTTTTTTTTAAATTTCACCTTTTTTCCGGGGAAATTAACCGAAAAAAAAAAAACACAAACCCGCCACAAAAAAACAACAACATCAAACATTGGCATAAACAATATGTATGGGGGGGCCCATAATACATACAGCCGAAGAAAAATCAATTTTTTGGGGCCCCAAGCTGAATTTGTATATATAATTATGTATGTATTGTAAATAGTTAGTTTTTAAACAGTTTGAAATGTACTTTTTTTAAAACTTAAAAAAAAAAATTATTGGGGTTGGGGTTTATTGGTAAAAAGTGGTTTTGGGCTATGTTGAAACTTTATAACCCCAATGACAATGTATAAAAAAAGGGCAATAATTTAAAAAATAAGAGGTCTGCAAGGTCATTTGTTTCCCCTTTTTTGGTAGATTAAAAAAATAAAACCTTTTTTAAAAAACCCAAATTTTCAAAATTTCAGAATGTTTTCAAAGTTACCAGGGGAAAAACTTCAACCATTTGAATGAAGATCATATCAGCTTCTTCAAAGTTTATTAGGAATAAATAGAGTTATTATGGATTTTTTCCACCCAGAGAAATATAACGTGGATTTTTTCGCAAGGGGGGGTTTGTTTTTTTAAATGTAAATAATGATCACCAATTTGTTGGTTCATTTTTTTTAAACCTTTACTTTAACCCCAAAGGAATCCATTACGAAAAAAAATTTAAGCAGTAACAATTTTTAAATTTACAAACCAAAAGGGTAAAAATTTGATTCAACCGGAAAAAATTTAAACATTATTTTCATGTAAGGAAGCCTAAATGTTCCAAAAAACAACCCAGGAAGTATCCAAAATCCTATCATTTTGCAATGATCACAGACTTGCTGCATGTCCAAGGGGTAAACACTGTGTTGGGACGGTCCCCCGTTTTTTGACGAGATAGTTATATTTACAGAACTAGAACGAAATCATCAGTTTTTAAAAAAAGCGGAAAAAAATGACAAAAATTTTTTCCCAGCGCGAAAACGAAAAATTGGTGGGTTTAGGTATTTTTGACGCCAAGCAGGGGGAAATTTTGGGGAAAATTTGGGGAAAACCCACCTTGCTAAAAAGGGGGGGGTCTCATTCCTTTGGATATTGCGCCAAAGGTTCGGGGCATTTTTAAAGGGCCCACCAACGCAGGGGGGGATGAGGCCCTTTTCCCCTTTGGTAATATGCATGGAAATGTTCGGGGTTAAGCGGCATTTTTTTTTTCCAACCCTGACGATCAATCAAAATGTTTTTTTTTCCCCGTTTATAACCTTGAAAAATTTTTCAGTTTTTTTCTCAACGTTTCTCTTTTTTTCAAATAGTCCCTTGATTCCTTTGTTGTATAGGTTTTAGGTTTTTTGGAATAAAATAAAAAATGATTTTTCCATTTATGTTGAGGTAAAATAAGGGATTTAACACCCGAAGCTGGTGGTTTTTTTTTTTTGGGATCAACTATTCCATTTCGAATATAAACCCATTGTAGAATCCATGGGGCAAAAAAAGATAAAAAAAAACGGGGGTAAAATCCCCAAAAAAAGAACAAAGAAAAATTTTTGTGAAAAAAAACCTTTTAAACAAAAAAAAACTGGGGGATTTTTTTTAAAGAACAGAAATAATTACTGGGCTACGGGGTTTAAATAATGTTACAAAAAAAAGGGGCTACGTCACTTTATGTTTTTTTGGGGCTGGCATGGGGACGCAGAATTAGAGAATTAGAATGGATCCGAAAAACCAAAAAAATTCCCGGGGGGGAATTTTCAGGGGTAACGACCTTATAAAAGAGAAAAAGGGCCGTGGCGACATTTTTTTTAAAAAAAGGGGTGACCCTTTAAATTTTTGCAGAACTGTGATTCATTTATTTTCGTGTGTTGTGCAGGTAAATAAACCCATTGTGAGGCGGGGTTCACAGGAGGAATTTTAGACCAATATTTGGGCAACCAAATAAACTATGCCTGTAATTTTTTCCGCAAAGTACTTTTCAAGCTCGTTTAGGATATGTCATATAAAAATGACTAATGAAGAAAAATAACTCTGAATTGTCAAGGGGAAAAAAAAAAAGGGATATGATGAATACATTATTAACTCCCCCCAATCTAACACCGAGCGTGCTGGAAAAAAAATAAATTTTCCGAGAGAAAAACCCCCCAAAAAACAATACCGTAAAAAAAATTTTTTGAAAAAAACTTGTAGTTTTCTCACAAATCCGAGGAAATCATCAAACTTTCCAAAGCCGGGGACCATAGACATATAACCCCAAGTTTTCTCTCCCCAATCTTCTTTTGGGGAAACCGTGTGTTCCCTAGAAGTATTTGGTGCGATTAATAGATGATACCAAAACTCTGAATTCAAAAAAAAGGGACAAACCCCCGGACAACTAACCAAAATCCCCTTTAATATATTCTTAAAAAAAAACTGTAGTCCCAATTCAAAAAGAGCGAGTCACAAATTACCGTATATTGAAAATGACATACTACCCTCATTTTATTCGGGGGTTTTTTTTTGGTGATTTTACTTTGGGGAAATTCATCAAATTCCCAGTTTTTTTTCCCTTCTGTCAACCTTTTTTTCCCCCCGGGAAACCGTGTTCCTTGAAGATTTGGTGGGGTTTAAAAGATTTCCCCAAAACCTAAAGTAAACCATTATTAAAAAAAAGGGGAAAAACCCCCATGGACAACCAAACGGCAAAATCATTGAATATATTCTAATGAATATTGAAAACATTTTTTTAAAATTAAGGAAGTTGTTTTTTAAAAAAATATGAATAAGGGGAAAGATTTAAATTTTTTTTAAAATTATTTGGGGTTTAAAAAAATTTTCGCGCGGGTTTTATAAAAGTAGGTACCAATTTTAATTTTTTTACAATTGCGCGACAAGCTTTTGAAACCAAATAATTCAATAAAAAATAATTAAATCATTGTTTTCGGGCCCCAAAATTTTTTTTTTACGTTTTAATACACGGGGTTTAAAAAAAAAATTTCAAAAAAATTTTTTTAGTTATTCTGTTTTTTTCTTTTTAAAATTTGTTCGCCCCTTATCTGTTATTTCAAAGAGCATCGTTATTACAAGGTCTCTCCTGTGTTTTGGGGGTGAAAGAAATCGGGGTCTCCGCCCCCAAAAAATACCACACACCAATTT
Source organism: Gonioctena quinquepunctata (assembly GCA_018342105.1). Taxonomy (NCBI): domain Eukaryota; kingdom Metazoa; phylum Arthropoda; class Insecta; order Coleoptera; family Chrysomelidae; genus Gonioctena; species Gonioctena quinquepunctata. Next base: position 215,606 of record JAFIRS010002385.1, read on the forward strand.
TGAAAAAAAATTTTGACCATAATCAAAAATCTTCCCCCCCCGGGCGCCATTTTTTCATTTATAGTTTTTGGGGAAAAAAAATTTCCCCTACCCTGAACCTGAAAAACCCCCTCCCCAATTTTTAATAAAAGACTATAATCAAAAAAATCGCCCTTTCCCAAATTGGGGCCATTTTTAAAATTATAAATTTTGAAAAAAAAAATTAAAATCTCCGACCCGGGAAAACCGGGGTGCATACCAATTTTGAATCAAATGGGGCCATAATCAAAAAAATCGTTCTCCATATTGTAGTCGCCATCTTAAATTTATAGTTTTTGACAATAAAAATTTAATTCTACCCCAAAACCCCCCCACCTTTGGGGAACAAATTTGGGGCCATAATCACTTAACTCGTGTTTCTTTTTTGGGGGGAAAAACCTTAATTTGGGGTTTTTTACAATTATTTTATAACCTTTCGCCCCCCAAAACCCCCCATAAAAATTTTTGGGGAACGAATTGGACCCCCAATCAAAAAAAATTTGTCTGCCATTTTGGAGCTCCCATTTTGGGGAATTTTGAATTTTGAAAAAAAAATTAGGGGTCTCCCACCTCAAAAAAACCCCACTTTTCCAATTTTAAGGGGAATTTTAAAAAACCCCAAAAAATCGGTTTTCCATCTTGAGCTGCCATCTTGAATTTTTTTAAATTTTTGGGGCAAAAATTCATAATCTCCGACCCCAAAAACCCCCCCACATAAAAATTTTAAAAAAGGGGGCCAAATTTACAAATCTTGGGGGCCATCTTGACCCGCCATTTTTTTTTTTTCTTCAAAAAAAAAATTTATAATGCACTGTCACCGGAATTATGAACCCCCCAATTTTTTAAATTTAAATTTAAACTAGAAGTTGATCAAAAATTCACTTGCAAGATTTGACCAACATTCAAAAAATTGAAAAATTAAATAAAAGCTTGAAACCCTTTTAAAACAGACTGTAGTCCTAATTGAAAAGATTATTTTTTTTTGCGAGTCAAAATAGGGTTTTCCCGCAAAATAAATCCACTATCCAACCCGCTTTCAAAATTGTCACTGATTTAGTAGGGGGGTCTTGAAAAAAAAGGGGATACCCCCACTGACACTATGGGGGCTTAACAAAGGCTTCCGACTGTTTTATCGCACGACACACTAGTTGATAAACTAAGCTATTATGGAATAGGAGGATCACCTTAGATTTTTTTTTGATCTTATCTTTCAAATAGATTTCAATGCGTCGAGCTGAACAATATACAATACAAAAAAAATCATGATCATGGGGTACCTACCAGGGCCCCAAACCTTTTTTATTTATCGTTTCATCAACGACTTGTGCCAATATATTGCACCTATAAAATGTGTTTTTTCCCGCTGACTATAAAACCCCCATTTGCTCTGGAAAAAAAAATTTCAAACCCTTTTCTGAATATAAATCTGAGAGTCTGTTTACCAAAAATGGTTCGTTAAAAAAAAAATTTAAAAATTAAAAAAAAAACAAAGCTCAAAATAATATCTTCAAAAAAAAAAATCCAAAAAAAGGAAAAAATTTTTGTTTTTTGGGCTTATCATTGATGATAGATTGAACTGGCCCAATCACGTAGATCATTGTTCGAAAAAATTTCCAGTCCTCTGTTTTACTGAGTCGACTGGGGAAAATATAACAAATTACAGACATTGAAAATGACATACTACCCTCATTTCATTGATGCCTTATGGTGTTTTATTTTTAGGAAATTCTTAAATTAATAGCAGTTTTCAAATGAAAAAAACAGAATTTTGGCAAATTTGGGTTACAGAGCCCTCGTCTTCAATATTTCATTAACGGTATCATGCCACTGTACTTTTACTTTTTTGTATTATTAGAAATACACCAAAATTGGAAATTCTCTGACCCTCTGATTCGCAATTAAACACAAGATCGGTGATTTGTGTTTATTCCATTTTTACAGGGTGGAATTCCCCCAGAATTCCATAAACACAGTTATGCCTGCGAACCGATAAAAAATCAATTCCCCTTTACATTCAATAGAAAGTGGAATTCTACAGTACAGGGGAACCCACCCCAGATTAGCTATCGACCAAAAAAAATTTTTGAATCTCAATCTCTAAAATCCGATAACTTAGCAAAATATTTAAATTCAAAAAAAAAAAAATGTGATAAAAAAAATGTCTGCTCAATCATTGTTTGTAAGGTATAAATGGGTTTTTTTTTCAGCCAGCTCATTTTTAATTAAATTGATTACCTCATTAATGTTATCTTTAAAAAAATTCTTATTGTTTTAACAAAACCAATTATCACAGTATTTTTGGTCGTAAACGTCGTTTTTTTAGCTATAATTTTAATGTAAACTTGTAATTTGTAATTTTTAGCATTTAATCAACTTAGAGAATGAGGGGGATTAATGATCAAACCCATTTTTAAAATACGAGTTGATTACAAAATGTTTCCGCTTTTTCGTTCCTGATCAAGAAATTTCGATATCCATTTGCTTCAACTAGGGAAAAATTACAATTTTGGACTTGAAAATACATAAATTTGACAACGCGAAGGTAATATGTTTGGAATTTGAATTGTGTATGTTTAGTTGCCTACCCCACAATGATGTTTTTGAGAAATCGACCAAATAGTTTAAATGGTCGATTAATAGGTTTTTTAATGGTCGATTTCGGTGTGTTTTTGGGGCATATATCACAATCATGACAATAGAAAATTGAAGGTTAATGGGGGATTAACGATCGATTTCTTACTTAAACAGAATCTTTAAAGAGGTCCCCGGAAAAAAAATTTTTTTGTGAATTAGCAGTTTTTAAATATTATTTTTTTATACCCCAACGGGGAAAATGAGATGAAACTATTTTTTTGTGATTTCCATAAATTTTTTGTACATAACATGGTCAAAAAAACAATCTACTCCACCTATGGCAGAACGTTAAAAATAGATGAAAAAAAAAAATGAACTGGCAATTTTTTATCAACATGGAAATAAAACATGATATGTTTAAGATCCACGGCCTTTTTTGTGTTATTTTTTTTTCAAATTTTTTATTGGAAATTTCTAGTTTTAGTGTTTTGGGTGGATATACGACCCAGGAATCAAGACACGTAGTTTTATGCTTCTAAAAAAAGGGAACCAATTCGCAGAATTAAATAACATGATCAAAAATTTTTTTTTAATCTTCAAAAGTCAAATCATGTTGGGCAAAACACTATTTCATTTTAGGTGAAGGCTAATGGAGAGATCGGACTGCTTGAGGCTCTTAAAAGATAACAGGGGCCCCCTAAACATTTTTTTATTGGTTCAGAGGGATGCTGGGGTTTTGGACAAAGTGTCCAATGTCCTCCCCAAAACCAGGAATGTCGATTCTTAGGTAGTACTAAAAATTGGTTTCATTGTATTCAGTAAATCGATAGATATAACCAGATAGATAATTGCCCGAAGGATGTTATAGGCATCCAAAATTTGTATATGGAAATGTTCCCAAACCCCCATGATGCAAATAGGGGTAAAACAGGAAGGCCATTAGAAAATCTGGAATCAGTTTTGTGCAATTGTTATATAGGGGGCCATAAAGTAACGTAAATAAATTTTTCATTAGCTAAATAAACAATATTTTTAAAAAATCCGAAACAACACTTTTTTTTATTTTAATTTTCTTTTTACAAAATGATAATTTAATAACTGGGTGACCTCCTTTTCGAGTAATGATGTCATCCCCGGGTTTTTTAAAATGGAACACCCCTTTTTAATTTCCGGAGTTACCTTGCTGAGGAAATTTCCAAAATGTATCACAATTTGGGAAATTTGGGGCAGGGGGGAAACAACAGAGGGTGTTTTAAAAATGCATTTGAAAGTTATACGATACTTTTTTTTACAAAATAATAAATGAAGAATAAACGAAAAATTAAAAAAATTACGTTTTTGCAGCTACTGGATACACTACCAAAACAAAAAAAAGAAAATTCACAGTAAAATTCAAATTTTCTCCATTGACGCAGAAATGACCACTCGGACATTAACCTGTCTCTACTTTGCAAGGAGTATTATGTTCTTTTTTTTTCCTGATTGGGTTTTTTTGGTCAGGATATTGCCAGGTCTGTTAGTATAGACTTTGATTTTAAATGACCCCATTAAAATTAATTAATAGGCTAAGATCAGGAGATCTAGGGCCCCACTGTTCCCCCTTTTTCCATCCATGATTGGAAAGGTTTTTATTAAAAACTCGCGCACAGTTGCGGCGAGTCATCCATTGGGGAAAACCGATTCTGAGGTCTAAATTATTGGCTATTTGAATATTAGGAAAAAACTGAAAACGAAAAATGGTTTTGTAAAAAAACCCGATAAATGCCCTGTCATATTTTCATCAAAAAATAACCAATAATTGTATTTCTCCAAAAACCCGCCCACATTGACCTTTTGGTGTTGAGTATGGTATTCTTCATCCAGTATGGATTTTCATCAGACCAATAACGTTGGTTTTTAAAACATGCCCGTGAAATAAAAAATTTCCTCGTCCGGAAATAAAAAGTTATCGATTAAATTGTTATTTCTATTATTTTGGTCCATCATTGTATACTCGCAGAATTAGTTCTTTTTGGTCAAAGTCGTTTCAGCCAATTCACGGACGAGACGTAATTTTATAAGGATGATATTTTATTTTTAAAAAAGTTCGATATCCCCTATGCAAATAATAATAATAAAATAATATTTTTTACCAGAAGCAAAATGTACATTTTAATCATTGATTGTGAAAATATATAGAAATAAATAGTAAAAAGGGGTCCCAAAGTATACACTTGCTGGGATATTCGTAGTAAATGTGGGTAGTATGCATGTATGATTGTTTCAATATATTGTAACGTAAATAAACTTAACTTGGTTTTAATAATTTATTTCAACTTTTTAAAACTACAACTTAATTTATATTACGCCACTGTATAGTTTTGATCGTATGGGCTCGTTCAGACTGTCCGGCCCTCTTGAGGGCTATATTTATCTTCGTCACAGAATTCCCGATCTTCGAATTCCGGGGAGTTGGGGCCAGCATGTTCCAATCGTTTCAATATCGACCGTTTCTCCGCGGCAGAGCGACTGGACTGTTCCGAACATCTCCGATGACCTATCGTGTCGAGAACGCGCGAGGCACGGGTCCGGCCTAGGTTCGTTACATTGCCCCCTTTTAAAGACATTTCGTCCCGAAATTTCATACTTGGGGTGTGAGATATCTGAGACTCCCCTATCTGCACCGGAAGTTCGATGGAAGTCTTTGGATCTTGCTGTCATTCCAGTTGTCATCCATTGTCGCGGGTTCTACAAAGTGGTTTTTTCTTTTGCTCGTCGGCAATGTGAGCAATCATCTGACATGGTCTTCGGACAAGGCATCTGCATTTTATGGTTTTTTCCGGCTCAGTTGATCTCGAAATCGAATTTTGGGGGCTCGATCCAACGTGCTACTTGACCCTCAGGATTTTGAACAAGAGCCATTTGAGAGCTGCATGGTCAGTTCTCAACAGGAATCTTCTTCCAAAACGTACTTGTAGAAGTGTCCCCCCTTTACAACAGCAACAGCCCGCCTGGTGACACAGTAATTGCCCTGGTTTGCTGGTCTTGCTGAAATAACCAAACCTTCTCCCCCTCCTGGATCTGAGATAGGGCAGCCCAAGTCCCACGTTGCTGGCGTCCGTATCCAAAAAGAATTTCCCTTTTGGGGATAGCTCAGTACAGGTGGGTTTATCAAAGCCCTTTCAGCTTCCTGAATGGCTTGAATTTTTTGACCACTGGAATTTGTTTGGCCCCCGTATCGGTCAGTGGTTTAGCGATGTTGGGGAACCCAGACAACGGCGATAGTATGGCATCCCCAAGGAAATTCGGTTGGGAATGTCTTT